>JASUUG010001050.1:0-46989 GCA_030449905.1 Luvunga scandens | reverse complement strand
TATTAAAAAAATCTGTATTTGGTATTAACCTATCGTGTTTGCCAAAAATGGAAGGAAAACTTATTCACATTAGTAATCACTATCTTTGTTGTATGGCTTCAATACCTCTCCATTCTTCAAGCTTCTGTCCCTAAAACGGTTTCCAAGTGCAGTTATTTTAGCCACCATTCAATATTTTGCCAAACCTAAGATTCACTGGCATTATTAGCTGGCATATTCACAATAAATTCATTAGTCACTGGCATTATGTGCTGGCATATTCACAACAAACTCATTAGTCACTGGCATATTTGACATGATCAAGAAGCCCAGCAAGTTCTCTATGAACATAACTAAAACGCTCCTTGGAGATCATTGACTCTGTCAATAGAGCTGCAGCAAGAGAATGAAAGGCTTGAGCACATTCATCACTGCTGCTTTGTGGATTTAGATCTTCCATTGGAACTAAGGAATTCTCGAGTCGCCAACGAAGCAGAAGATATTTTTCTGGGAGCTGAAAGTAGTTCTTCACTACCAGTACTCGAAGAGAATGTCGGCATAAAATTCCAGAATGTTCAAATTCCTTACATGAACAATGAATTTGCTCATCTTCAGGTATCCAAATCACAAGATACTCCCCATCCATTTTTTTGTAATGTCGCACCAGATAGGACCCATTTGTCATTTCAGTTGCCGCATACTGTGTAGAAAGCATGATTTCATGTTGTAAAACACGGAAGGCATAAGGTGTAAGAATGTTCAGTGCATGTTCCTCAATAGGTATGCATGTTTTGGTATGCACATACTGTTCCCCTTCTCTAGTTGAATTTCCGAAGGCAGCAGCACATACCTGCCAAGATTGCGACCAAAATTCAGAACATATATCAAACAATGCAAATATTAGAAATAACCAAAGACTTATCACCAACATACCTGCTCGAAGAATGCTTGCAAACATGTTTGCTCACTCAAGATTTTCTTAAAGAATGTGTCCACGGATTGAGAAAACTCCACTGTCATCATACGAGCCAGAAAGTAACCTCTAATATAGGAAAATAGCCAGAATGCTCGATATGAGAAGAGTAAAGCCACATGCTTGTCTGAAACAAGACCAAAACGAGCAACAAAATGATTCCACTGATGCTCAAAATCCTCTACACTCTCCAAGCGGCACAACATATCAAACTCAGCTTTAAATTCTTCATACTGTGATCCCAGCAGAGAAGAGAACCAACTGGATAATTTGGAAAGAATATGCCATATACATACAACATGTTTGGTATTTGGCAATTCTCTTGCTATACTGTCTCTAAGTCCCAAATCTATATCTGTTAGAATTGTCTGTGGACGTCTTCCTCTCATAACGTGGACAAAAGTCTGTTCAAAGGAAGAAAATCATAAAAAGTTATATGAAGATTGATGCAGAATTTTTTACAAGAATTTGAATCCACAAACCTGTAAAGCCCATGCGAAAGAATGAGAGCTTTCATCTTGCAGCAACACACAACCAAAGAAAATGGCCTTGCCATGATTATCTATACCAAACCACACTCCTAGGAGCAATCCGTAAGTGATAGAGCGATAACTGGTGTCAAAAGTAACCACATCACCAAACAGTGTATACGCACGAATGGAGTCTCCAAATGACCAGGCAATATTTTCAACCTTCTCATTTTCATCGGTTGTATAGTCATAAACAAAATCCACATCCCTCTCTGCCATATTCTTGCAGGCCTCAAGAAGTTCTAGGGTATCATTCTCTCTTTCTCAGTGAGCATAGCATCATTTTCCTGAACTGTCTTCTTACAAGTGCGAACAAAGTTCCTTACATCTTCTCTATAAAAGGCAACTGTCCAGGTTGAACTCCCTTTCTAGCTCCAAAACCTTCACTATCCGATTCACAGGAAACCCAGCTTTTGAGAGTAAAAGAATGCGCTCTTGATCAGCCTCCTGTATCTTCCGATATGCAGGAAGCATACGTACTTGGTCATCTTCCAATAATTCATGGTTATGAACATTACTAAATTGTGAGACATACCATTGAGTGACACCATCAACAATTTCCTTTGTCAAATAGAGTTTGGCATCACATCCACAGCGCACTGATTTTCGGTCTCTGGGGTGCTCTACGTTGGCCTTTTTTCTTGGTTGATTAAATCCAGAACGATAACAAACAAAATCTCTTCTATAAATCCCTAAATTTTGGCTTTCGGTTGAACGTGCTTTTCTAATTGAAAATCCGCTCTTCCTTGCAAAATTGCTGTAATATTCAAAAGCCTCATCATCACTTTTAAATATTTGACCCACATAAGGAGTGAAAACAACCTCTGATGATAAAAAGGATGATGTTGTCTCAGTCTTTTCTTGCTGAGAGCTCGTTGATGCCTGATCATCTCCTTCATACTTGATGTAACACTTCCAATCTCCACATGGGCACTGCTGTCATTAATCCAGATGTTAGTCGGTGGCTTCATTGTTGTTTCTGTCAAAAATGCAAAAATATCCCAACTCTATATCCTAATGCTCCACTTCATTGTTGATGGAAAGCAGGAGAAGAAAAGCGTTGTTGCTGAGACTCTTAGATTCATCGATGGCAAAAACTACTCAAATGAAAGTAATTTTACCTAATTGAAAAACATAACACCCCACTTGGTTGCTGCAGAAATAGAAAGAAGCAATAAATATTAGGATATTCAATACCCAGAACTCGTATACGTTTCAACTAAACTAATCCCCACAATATTAAACTAGAATAAAGCTTTTTCTATATAATTAGAAAACTGAAACAACTAATACTATTGAACTTAAAAAAATGTTTCTTTTATTCTTTTCCTAATCTTCTTAGCAACCAATTAAGCTTATATTAAATCTAATCTAATTTTGTTGGGGATGGGGAAATTCCTATCAAGAATACACTTATTCACACTTGAAATTTATCAATTACAAGCAATTGAAAATCTCCTAGACCACAAAAGAAAGGGAACCCGTTATGCACTAGTCAATCATCAACAGAAGTTTTCAGATTTTCTCAAACAATGTGGTTCAAATCACAATAAAAGAAAGAAGCTGAAAACAAAATACAATGAATTCAAGTAAAGAATTATATGGCGGAAAAACAAAGAGAAAAGAAAAATGCTAAATTAAATTTAGCTTGAGATTGAGAAACTAGATTAATAAAAGAATTCGAATTTTTGGGTTATGTGCTTTCATATCACAGCATATACCACTCACTAGAATTACCCCAACCAAAATAATAATAATATTAATAATAACAACAACAACACAGTCCCAATTAATATAAAATATCTGTATATTAGCTTACGATTGATTGGTGATCAGAATTACAAAGCAGAGACTAACCACGAACCGTCACATAATGTAAAATTTAAGTAAAAACAAAACAGACCCAGTTCGTATCAGACACTTATAATCACGAAAAATGAATTAAAATACGAACTAGGACGAGAAATAAGTACTAGGAAAATGGCACGTACCTGTAAAAATTACTACAACAAAAAGCGCTATAAAAAAGTAATTCCACTTTCACATGTGGCGTTGCTAAAGCTACCGGCGAGTGTTTCTCAATATACTTAATGTAAAGATTCAAAATTTATTCTGAGAGATGAGATCATTATTACCACCGAAAATTAAGTTTCTGGGTGTTTAAATTTCACTTCACATCATATTCCTTTTTTGCTTTTGCTTTTGCTTTGGTAGTTCGTCTTCCATCTACGATTTTTTTTTTAAAAAAAATTTATCTGGCGTAAGTCAACAAAGCCGGGTTCGGGTTCGGGTTACGGGTCGAGTCCGAACCAGCTCCAGAACCCAGTTCTTATATGCAATAATTGTTTAATTGTTTTAAGGCTATGAGAAAACTGCACCAAATCCCAATACATTCCTTAGTGGACAAGCAATGATCGATACAATCATGCAAATGCATCAACCTCAAGGAATTCTCTGTACAGCAAGATTCAGTTTCATCTAGTCTTGCATGAACCATCATAACATGCAACAGGGAAAGAAGAATCCTTCATAGAGGTGGCATTCGTATTTTTATCTAAAATTTGAACATGTCAGAAATGGTCTAAATAGACTCTATCATCATCATCTAGCTGATTGGATGTACCATCATCCTCCACATTGAAGTATCCAAAGTTAATCCTTGATATATGTTATATCCACAGCCTCAGCTAATCATCATATGTCAATCACCAGTAATCTCCACATGAGCATTTACCATCATTGAAGTGATGAAATCGGTTGGAGTCTCTTAGTACTATCTCTCGACCTACAATCTTCGATATAAACTTAAAGGCTGAATGACAGTCACCACAAACTCGAAGATTTTTCATTATTCTGATAGGTAGTCTTGAATTGCGAGTAAGAACAAAGGCAACAGCAATTTTCTCACTGTGATAGCTCAGGAGTTCTTCCCTACTCTCAGGTTCAAGATCAAAGAGTGCAAATTTTGTCTGCGGCACATATCCAGCATCCCTCATCTTTTGGTTGAGTTCCTTGAGTTTCTTGTAAATCAAGTCTTTCTCTGGGTGTGATTCATCACCAGCTACGAATACATGGACACCATCTTTCATGGTGACCCAACTACACCGGCTTCTTTCTTCACTTCTGCCTCCTTCATTGCCTTCCTAGCCTTTGCCACATATTCCCATTTGCCCCCAGAAGCATACATGTTAGCAAGGAGCACATAGTTCACAGCATTTTGAGGTTCCATCTCAAATAACATATTAGCAGCCTTCCTCCCTAACTCTGTTTTGTGACAATTTGCTCGGCAGCAAGCCCCTAATACAGTTCTCCAAATGAGACTGTTAGGTGTGATTGGCATCTTGTTGATGAACTCTTCTATCTTATCAAGTTCACCCGCCCGACCAAGGAGATCCACCATGCATGAGAAGTGTTCCAGCCAAACCAATCCATATACTTGACTCATGGATTTGAAATGTTTAAACCCTTTATCAACTAACCCCGCGTGGCTACAAGCAGATAAGACTCCTACAAAAGTAACGTGATCTGGCAATTGGCCATCTAGCTTCATTTGTGAAAACAGCGTTAAAGCCTTGTCAGCGTGACCATGACGTGCATAGCCCGATATCATTGAATTCCAAGAATATGCATTCCTTACTGGCATCAGATCAAAAAATCTTGATGCATAATCTATTCTTCCACATTTTGAGTACATGTCAACAAGTGCACTCCCAATTACAACATCAAATTCTAACCAAGCTCTTACTCCACAAGCATGGACTTCCATGCCACGCTCTAATGTAGCGACAGAGGCACAAGCACTAAGAACAGTGGCAAAGGTGAAATGATCCAATCTCTGACCTCTCTGCATCATAAACCAGACCAAATTCATGGCCTTTGGCACCAGCGCATTATGTATGTACCCCAAATCATGGAATTCCAACTAACGCATCCCTCCTCTCGGACATCCTAGCAAAGATTTTCTCACAGTCATCCATCTCTCTGCACTTTCCATAGCATGACAGAAGTGCATTTTCAATGGTAGTTTCATTTGCTACATTATATTTAATCACTTGAGCATGTATGTGGTGCCCAAGTTTCCCCATTGATAAAGAAGACGCTGCTGCAAGAATATTTATGAAGGTCACTCTGTTAGGACTCCATCCAGCTCTGTCTCATGTCCAAGTAATATTTTACAGCTTCAGAAACTAATGCCTCAGAATCAGCAAATGCTCCAATCACAGAATTCCATGAAACTTGATCATGCTCCGCATCAAGAAGAAAACTTTGAGGCATCGACTGAGATATCCTGTATCTGCATACAAAGAAAGAAGAGCATTTGAAACTGAAACATTCGAGTCAAGTCCTAATTTGAGCCCTTCACCATGTATTTGCTGTCCAAGCATGATCCAACCCAAGCTAGCACATGAACTTAAAATACTAATCAGTGAAAAATTTGAAGACATCAATCCATCTCTTCTCATTGCACAGAAGTTCATTATTGCTTCTTCATAACACCCATTCTGGTCAAGACCAGATATCATGGTATTCCATGAGACAGAATCTTTTCCAATCATAAACCTGAATACTGATTGAGAATCATCAATAGCACCACATTTTGCATACATGTTAACAAGTCCATTGCCAAGAGCAACCATGTCAGATAAACCACTTCGGATGAGATATCCATGAACCTCTTTACCTTTTCTTCTCCCATCCTCCAACACAGCAAATTCTGCAAAAGCACTTAATAAAACCAGATATGAATCAAGATTTACATCAACCACGTTTCTCATCTCCGTAAAAACCTCAGTTGCTTGTTCTCCACGGTTCTGCCTTACAAGCCCAACCATCAAACCGTTCATGGAGACAACGTTCTTCTGGCTCATCTGCTCAAAGATCTTCCGAGCATAATCAAAATTTCCCAACCTTGCAAAACCACTTACCAAAGCACTACCTACATACAAATCTGATAAAAGTCCAGATTTCTTCACCATAGCTAGTATCTGCTGAAGCAAATATGAACCAGAAAGAACAGAAGAATAAGCAGCAGTTATTAAGCTCCCAAATGTATACTCATTAGGTTTTAAACTATACCCAAAACCTTCTCTTTGCATTCTTGAGAAAAGCTTAAAAACAGAAATTGTATCTCCTCTTTGTGAATAAACCGAAATGATAGAATTCCAAGATATCAAATCCCTAGTCTCTATCTCCTCAAAAATTCGACGAGCACAATCAGCAGACTCTAAACAACTCCCATACATCGATATCAATACATTACTCACCAGCCCATCAAATATCGGCTTAGATTTCAAAACCAAACAATGAATCTGCATCCCAAATTTAAACCCACTTGGTCCACACTCCTGGCAAGCTCGAAGAACACTGCCAAGGGCATAACGATTCAGCAAGAACCCTGCACGAACCATTTCTTTAAACATCTTGCAAGCCTCATTAGACAAACCGTTTTGGGTACACCCAGAGACAATGCAAGCCCACGAGACAGAGTTTCTGTCAGGCATTTCATCAAACAACTTACTTGCGGATGCCAAATCACCAACTCGAACAAAAACATTAATAAGGGTATTGCATAAAACACATCATAAGCAAACCCATGTTTCAGAATTTGCAAATGGAACAGTTTAGCATCTTTTGAGCTGCAAGAGTCACGATATTTTCCAACTAAATGTTCATAAATATCAAGGCTAGCTGATTTGGGATGTGATTGTGATATTCTGTGCTGATGAATTAAAGTCTCTACTGGGAGTGGGGAACTTGCGACGCGTGGTTTAACATATTGGAGATAAACGCGAAGAGCGTTGTTGCTGGTATCTTGTGTCACTAAAGAAGAGTTGGTGAATATCGTAAGAGTTCGCTTGTGACTGCGAAACATGCTTCGATTGAGAGTAGTGGCAGCTTCGGTTCATGCATTTGGCGCCTTCAAATGTTTCAAAGTTCGTTATTCTAGTTATGGTTCTTGCCTTGAAACGTTAAAACAGAGTCGTGATTAAGATTTGCAACCGTTATAATTTCACTTTTATTTTAAAAGCACAATAATTAATTAAAATGTTTGATAAGTGCCTACCATTAATAAGCAACTAATGATGGAGTTTTTTTTTTTTTTTTTCATTTTAAAAATATTCCTAATTCAATTATACATTTTTCCAAGTGAAATTAGTGACTTATTTTATAACATAATGAAATTATTTGTTTATTGAACAAATTGAAATCATTGGAGGGTTAAAATGTTATTACTCCTACAATTTATTTTAAAAAATGTTCTTATTGAAAAAACAAAAGGTCAGTCAATATATTATAGCATGTAATAAAAGTATTTCTTTTACAAACAAAATATACAAGGGTTAATTTTAGATTATCTCCTTGGTGATTAATTATCTTCAAATCACTTTTCTTATTTTTAAAAACATTAATTTACCTTCATTTTCATTAAGAGACAAAAAAATAATAGAAAAAAAGAAAATTATCAACCCACTGAAATTTCCCAATTTGAAGTTTTCAAAAATAAAAGATTAATTTAAAAATTGTCAATTTATAAGGGATAATCCAAAACTAAAATCCTAATAGTTAATATTTTCCTTGGTTTATTTCCTTAACTATATTTGCTCATTTTTCTCCATAATATCTAATTATTCAAAGATTATACATTCTCTATCAAGAAATTGATAAGGATTTCAAAGATATCTTTTTTTATTATACAATTTCAATATTTTATATTATAAGCTTATTTGTCGCAAGCTTGCCAATCTTTTAGTAAATATATTTATTTCACTAATAATTATGATGTTTTGTTATTTGATATAAATAATTTTTTAATTCTTCATACGCATCGATATTCACACAAATATAAACAACAAATTTCTAAATTAATCCAAACTGACAAAAATTCTGGGCCGCCCCTGTATGCGACATTGGTCTACAGACTTCGTTTAATTCATACGAAGAGAATTTACAACAGACCATCCCCAGGTCCCGGGGCTGGAAAACAATACACTTCTGGTGTGATTATCAAAGAAGTCTCACTGTACAGTGCCATGTGCTTCATATTGTTGAGACACTTGCTGGGAGAATCTTACTCCAGAGTTACAAATTGTGGCCAAATTAGATTTTTCTTCTTCTTTGTTCTCAATGAGAAACAATGTACGTGGAAAAATGATGTTACAAAAGACAAGATTAAGATAGTATCTGGGTTGAAGATGGAAGTTGCATAAGTCTTCACTGGAAACTTGATTTCTTAATTTTCAAAATCTCCGAGTACAACTCCACGCTGCTGCTTCAGTGGCTTTACAGAGACAACCCACTTTGCCAAGTTGAGCGGGAAATTTCCAGCATCATCCAGCCTCAAGAAAATCCATGAGTAAAACCGAACAAAGAGGAGTTCATTCACCAGAATGACAAGCTACTTCTCAGCATCATGTTATGCGTCAGCACAAATTGTTCCTTTGCTCATTGAACTGAGCTGGTTATTTGGTTTTATCAGCATCTTTTTAGTGGCCCAAAGGAAATTCAATGAGAATAAGGAAGGATGATCTTTCTGCCTCTCTAACGTACTGCACGGTGCCATTCATAAGCTTAACAAGCTTTTGGCTGATGTATAGGCCAAGACCTTCTCTCGAGACACCCTGGCTATGGTAAAACATATCATGAATTAACTTTTCAGGGATTCCAGGTGCCGGATGGGTGATCCTGCCATAATAAATATCATGTAAAACAGATAGTATCTTTGCAAGTTTCCCTTAGTAAAGGTATGCAAAAGAAAAAGAAAAACATAATGGTTGTACACTAGGCTGCATCTACTTCACAGAAGCAAGAATAAACAAATTTGCAGGCACGAGTTTAAAAGATGATTACCGGAATTCAAGGTGAACAATGTGCATATTTTTCCCTATACGTTCCTTCTGCGGAATTACTCTGAATGCAATTGAAGATCCCTCAAATGCAGGGGTGAAGATGAGTGCATTAGTCAAAAAATCTGAAAGGACCTGCTGAAGCCTCAACTTGTCTCCATACAAGTTCATGGCTGACACTTCAGCTGGTAAATCACGGATAATCTGCACCTGGTGTTCCTGGCTTGGTATCATAACTTGTGCCATAACTGCCTCAAGAGCTTTCCCGAGGTTGAACTCACCAGATTTCAGAACCGTATAGCTGCATGTGGGTGAGAAAAGGAGAAAAACTTATTCCATTTCAGCAGGACTCAAGACGTGACAAAAGTAAAGTATCAAATCAAGAAATGCCAACTAAATGCTCATATTTGCCTGCTCAATAAATTGCAAGATACATGTATAAGGAAAAGCTGAAGCCATTTGTCCGGTGTGAGCACGCATTTTAGTATCCCACCAAAGTAATCATACAATAATTTAGTGTGTAACCATTGAATAAGAAATCTTCAA
The DNA here is from genome assembly GCA_030449905.1 of Luvunga scandens. NCBI lineage: Eukaryota > Viridiplantae > Streptophyta > Magnoliopsida > Sapindales > Rutaceae > Luvunga > Luvunga scandens. The sequence goes on along the minus strand of JASUUG010001050.1, from coordinate 37,117 downwards.
ATAAACACAGGTCAGTTACTTTATTGCAAACATAAAGCATGAAGACAACATAACACTAGATCCCATGCTATAACTCTACACTCAACAATCTAGAATAGTTCACAAGCAGACGTGACCGTAATCAAATTTGACAATCATATCATTTCTCAGTACTTCCAATGTCAGCGTTGTCAACAATGTTGGTTGTAACCAATAAATAAGAAATCTTCAAATAAACACTATAGTCAGTTACTTTATCGCAAACATAAAGCATGCAGACAACGTAACACTAGATCTGATGCTATAACTCTACACTCAACAATCTGGAATAGTTCACAAGCAGATATGATTTGTAATCAAATTTGACAATCATACCATTCCTCAATACTTTCAATGTCAGTGTCATCAACAATGTTGGTTAACTGTTCCTGACACAATACACTCGTCTTCAGGAGTTGCTTCTGCTCTTCACTTAAATTAGAAGTTCCCATTAGATACTGCATAAAAGCTATCCCATTTAGAGGCTTTCTGATTTCCTGACGAATATACTCCAACTTATTGAGGCTATTGGCTGCAGCTTGTTCTGATATCCTCTGGACCTGCAAAGCATATTGAAGTTCTGGACTAGCCACATGCAAAAAGCACAGAATCCCAGAAATCTTTCCCTCTGCATTAGTCCTTTTGTTTGCCGAGAGTAGTGCTTCAACATATTTACCCTGCTGATCAAAGAACCCAACTAGTATTTTATCTGCATCCTGTCCAGAAATAACCTTGTTCATTACTATCCTCAGTTTGGTTAAGGTGTCATGATTTTTGACCCGGCAACCAAAATTCTTAACCGTAAAAACTTCCCCAATAAGCATCCGTTCAATGGCTTCTTCCCTCTTCAAACCAGATAATTTTTCCATTCCATCATTCCACTCCAAGCACCGACCATCCTCATCAGTCATAAAGATTGGAGGAATAAGTGCAGATGGACTACTCACGATTCCTACATAATCACCTTGGATGCGGGTATATTTATCCATAACCAACTTCTGCCCTGTAATATCTTGCCCAACAAAGCAAACACCAATGACATTTTTCTTCGTATCTTGAGTACTACAAGCATTAACTACCAGAATAACTGGACCACTGGTTTCTTGAGGACCAAATGTCTTAAGCTTGATTTCAACATTTCTTTCTTCTATACCTATCAGTTGTATATCAATATAAGATTCAACGGAGATCCATCACAAAAGTACCAGAAGACTGAAAACAGATCCCAACATGAAACATGGAATTAAATGTGAACATTATCTGGAAATAATAAGAAATGTGGAACAATGGACAGTTTTAATTAAATTTATAATGCATCTGCCTTGACTCAGTTTACTGGGTTTCACAGATAATAAGAACATAGTGCCAAATACAAGCAGAGGATTTTCATATGCAGGACTCCATTTCCTCAACTATTTTTCCTTCACCTACTGATTGAATAATGAAGTAAAAGATAGTGAATATGACGTAATGCAATTGGTAGACTAAATTAGAAGCAGCAACTGACCAAATACAAGCATGAGCAATCAGCTTCCGTAAGACTTTAGCAGATATATTGTTGAAATGGACAAAAATGAAAACCATTCAGCATATCCATGCTTTGTTTATAAAGACATACACAACCAAAAAGCATTTTGAAATATAAATCAAAGTCTCACCCAGAAATGCTGATGATAACATGTTCTTGACCACATCAACTGAATCACCAGCAACAAGATCGACAAATGCTGTGCCAATGGCCTGGTCAACTGTCAGACCTGTGAGTTCAGCAGCTTTGGAATTCCACCCATTTACATTACCAGATGCATCAACAGCCAAAATGGGCACAGCTGCAGTTTCAATCAGGCGAACCATTTCATTTGTGATAATGCGCAGTTCATCGATCTTCTCAATCCTGTCATCAACTGAAGGCACATTCACAATCATTTTGGAATCCTCTGCAACCTCATCTTGCAAAGATCCTCTTAATATCAGCTGTAAGGAATGTATGGCATCCATTTCCACATCCTCCCAAGGTAAACTCCGATGCTTAACTACCTCCAGAAAAGCCTTGAACGATGATCTGGGGTGCATTTTTCTTCCACCATCCTCACCACCTGAATCGTGTTTTGCACCACCCCACTTGATCTCTTTTGCTGTATGAGACCGAAACCAAAAGAGGAAATCTTTGGAAGTAATCTTGACAGAAGCGATACCACAGACTGCGTCACCAAGAGCTAAAGCACCTGGATAGCCAGCTTCCACAAGACTATCAGTACTTAGGCCCGTACTTCCTCTGTGATACTCAAGAAGCCATTCGGCAATATCTTTGATGTGCTCTTCTGTAGGGGTAACCCCAAGCAGCGAAAGTTTCCCCCTGTAATAAAGTGCAGCTCCGTCACACTTAACAAGATCCATCACATTAGGTAATTGGGTAACAATTCCTACAGGAGAATCTCTAAGGAGCATGTCACAAAGCACAGTTTGAGTTCGCAGAATATGCTTCTCCCTGAGTTGGGCAGACAATTCAACTTCCTTATTAACCTGAACGCCAAAGACTTGAATCAGGAACTCACAAGCATAGCGCAAAGGGAATGGAACAAACCTAGGGCTAGTGTGATGGCAAACCACTAAGCCCCACAATTTTCTTCCTTGCTGCTGGTCATTATCCAGCTCATCCTCAGCCTCGTTGATTGTCACAGACATCACGAGAGATGCAATTGAACCCATATTTTCCATATACTGTGCGTGACACCCATGAGGAGCTCTCAGTGTGGAACCACAAAGACTTAGTGGCTGATCCAACTTCTTGTCTTGAATCACCTTAACCGGTGGGGCTAAACAGTCACATATCATTCTAACCTTGTTTTTCATGATAAGAAATCTGGAGGCCTGTGGTATATCAGTAGCAGGATAATGCAAGCCAAGATAAGGTTCCAAGTCAGATCTGCGGCACTCAGCAACAACTTCCCCATGCTCATCTTCATGAAATTTATACACCATCACCCGATCATAACCTGTCAAATTACTAACTTCTTCATTGACTAAAACATCACATAATAATGATATATTCCCACTAGGCAAGGACTGCAATCTTGATATAGCTTTAGCAGCGAGCTTATAGGACTTTAATGCCCCAGCAGCTGTCACAGGCACATCATCTGGATTCACTGGCTCTAAATCTATAACTAACCCCACATCAATTCTATGCAAAATTGCATAAAAAGGTTTACCCAACGTCTTACAGTGAATCAATATTGGATTAAGAAGATTTACTTCTCCAAAGTTGGCTGCTTTTTGCAAGGCAGCAGCACCTGAGGACGTAAAGAGTGTTCTCACATCAATTCCAAAAGTCAGAGCTTCTTGCTGCTCAATGTTTGGAACGGCATGTGGAGCCAAGTCCAACATTTCCGGGGCGTTTTCACTGTAGCCAAGAACTGTGAAATTCTGCTCATCAACCGCGATCATACAACCAAAGGGTTGAATTAACCTACCTCTTAACACCTGTTGGAGGTAAGCTGATACGGTCGAAGAATGAACATTGCTTGTTGAACTTGGTATGTTGACTGAAGTAGAGTAATCAAAATCAGATTCTTCGAAGTCTACAGCTAACTTTGCATCAATGGAGGTCTGGGCAGCCACACGAGCATTTTGTTTCGATCTAGCAGAACTACTCCTAGAATAATTAGTCTTGTTTGTTGACTTTGAAGACATTCCTTCCTCTTCAACTTCAACCAATCAATCTAAAACAACCCAAATAAACCAGAGGAGCAATACCAGTGTCCTAGAATTTAAACCCCGCAGTATGGAATCCAAAGTTTGTTTTTTTAACACAAAAAGAAAAACTTTCTCACAATAGACCATAATTAGATAAAGAAAAGCTAAAAACCCTATCAAATTATCCAATTATTGCCACCAAGAATCTTCTGGACCAGGAATCCCCATGAAAGTTGAAAAAAGAGTTGAAACCCATCTGCAAATCACTACCAGTAAAGCAATCTCTTTTTTTCTTTTTCATATTGAATAATCCCATGAATCCATGTAAATGCTTGCCAAAAGGTCACGCAGTTGATAATCCACCAGGCGATTCTATTCTCCAATCAATAAAGCCAACAAAAGGGGTCACCATAAAATTGATACTCCTCTTAACTTTTCTGTCAGGGTTTACCCCCAATTGCTTTCACAAAAGGCGAGCCCTAATAAAATTTTCACTACCCAGATGAACAAATCCCCACAAACTCAAGCCAGATATTGGATAACTACAAAATATACAAATACCCACTTCACATACGTCCAAACTAATTGTATCTTGTAGTCAACAACTTGACATTTATATATCCCTGTGTTGTGTGTGCGAGAGCCAAATCCCAAAATGATAATAATCACTGCACAAAATTTCACCAATCCAAGAGATATTATTAATATATTATTATATTATGTAATTGTTAAGAGTAAATTTTGTGTGCGAGTGAAAGATTAAACGGGTGACTGACCATCAAGTTGCAGGAGGGTATGGATAAACAACATGTAACAACAACGGACCAAGTTGCTGTGGCCTACGTGGGAAAAACCTTTATTCCCGCCAAAATTTTGTTGGTGCCATGTGTGTGAGTGAAAGTGAATATACCCCTAAATATATATATATTTTTTTTTGGCTTTCTAACTCAATCATACCAAACCAAATCATTGCTTAAGCAGCTTGGCCAAGATGATTTAAGAAAAGTATATCCAATAACTAAAATGGGGATGACAGACAAATACTTCGTTTTCACAATGCCTATAATTATTATTATATTTTTGCTTGAGGGTTAATTTCTCACGTGTTGTATAAAACTTTTGACATGGATAAGGCTCCATTTCTGAGTCTTGTGTAAGCAATAAGGGTAAATTTACAAATAATTTCTTGGGGAATATTTGAGTTTAATTTACTAGTCCCTAGCATTAACCAAAACGCTAAAAAAAAAAAAAAACAAAGAAACAAACAATAATAATTTATGCGTGAGTATTTGTTTTTTTGATAATTTTTTATTTTTATTTTTATTTCGGAGAAGGCTTATTTGGTATTTTTTTTTTGTTTGTCGCCACATTTGTATTTGATATAAAATCACGGGTGGGGAAATAATATATTAAAGTTATTTAGAGGCTGATCTACTGAAAATTTGAAATGTCAAGTTCCGCATCACATCGTATTTCAACTTAAGAGTTTCTAGAGACAGAGAAACGCTTTCAATACGTAAACAACAACAGCAACGTAGTTCCCAAATCCTTACATTAGCACATAGTGCTAGATACGTCATACGCGGCGCACAATCACGGGGAAGATGGACACGTGTCACAATCACAACCGAACTTCATCACGTGAATTTGAGAAAGTTCCCACGCACGCATACGCGGAAACGTTATGGCGGTTGGCAGGTGTCTTGTCACCAATGTGAGAAAAGAAAAAGAAGAAATTATCTTGACTTTTCCGTTAATTTTTTTGACATATTATTTCACCATCAAAAATTTTACAGTAATTATTTTTCTACTTAACATTTTAACAATTTAACAATAGAATGAGAGTAATTGAAATATTAAGTGAGAAAATATATTTACCGAAAAAATTTAGCGATAAAATAATACATAAAAAAATAGAAAGTAAATAATAATATCTAATTTTTTTTCAACCAAAACAAAATCAAGACTTTAGTAACAATCACAGGATGGAAGGGAGAACACACGTGCAAAAGTTTTAGATGCTTCGTTCATTTGCTCGCCCACAAATAAATTTGGAGATGCAGATGCAACAATTTTCCGTGACAACGTGGGCTTTTCCTGCCCTGCCAAGATGCTCGAACACTAAAACTTGAAAACAAGTAGGAGCTGGCCGCCAATCCACTAGAACACTTCGGTAGAAAGACTAGAAGGGATTCAGCTGTGGCTTGGGCTTTCCTTAAAACATTTATTTGACCAAGAGTGAACCGTTCCAGCAGGTGTTAATTCGCTTCTCCTTAAGGAGAGGAGTTGAATCCTCATTAAACTATTATTAAATAGATCCTTCCATTGAGCAACAAGCTAATTCCACAACTAAAGAAAGAACTGAGATTGAAAAAATATTATATCAACGTGTGCCTTAGAGTGGGCATCGGTTAGATTGAATAGGGTTTGTAAAAATTTAACCAAATTCACTATTAAATGGGTTGAGATAAAATCAACACAACCCAATCAAATAAATATGTTACCCAATCCAACCTAACCCTTAAATCATCGGCTTGGATTGGGTTGGGTTGATTGGATTAAATGTTAAATCAAAATTAAAAATTAAATAAAGAAAAAGATATGAATATTGAAATTTTTTTTTTCTCTTTTTAAAAGGTAAAGAGGGTGGACAAGTTCAAATATAACTTTTACCCCCTTATCATCCCCAATAATCAAACCCGGATCCTAAAAGACGATAGAATCACTGCCAACCAACCCGACCACGCCCTTGGAGGCGAAATGAAACTTACTAAAATCAAATATTAATCTATTATATATAAAAATTCCATTCACTATCTAGTGTTCAATTAAAAAAAGAGCTAAGAAACCAACTATTAAAAAATTAAGAAGGTTTTGACAATGAGCTTCTAGAATTTATTCCCCGCTTTTTGTATATTTCATTTCAATTACAAATTCAAATCTTTTAGATAATTAGCTAGCATAGTGTCAAGTAACAAAATGAAAATGATATATAGTTACATACTATTAAATGTTTACTAAAAAATAAAGAGAAATTGAAAATTTGAAAGCAACTTACTTTTAAAATTAAACGTATAAGCTAATAAATTTACTTATATGAGAGAATGATTTTAATCTTGGAATCTGAGTCTAGAACAATAGATATGAGAATGAAATTTATCTTCTAAAAAAAAGAATTAAAAATTGAGTTACCTATTTAGTTCTTTAGGATTTTACAATTGAGAATTATTATTATTATTATTATTATTATTATTATTATTATTATTATTATTATTATTATTTACGAAGGTTGGGTTGGATAAAACGAGTTCATTAGAATTAGCCTAAACCATCCCAATTATTAATTGGGTTCAAAATAATTGACCCAATTAACCTATAATCCACTCAACCTATCAAATTTAGTTTGGGTTGGATTATGTTGAATCGGATCCATTGGGATAGATTGGGCATGCCTACCCCTAAGTAACAAGAATAAATTACAACATCAAACTATGTATTTTTTTTTTTTGAAATTGCAAGTAATCCTTTTATTGCTTAACAATTAACAAAGTACAAAAATTTCTAGAGGAATGTGATCCAACCAAACCTCATCATTTTTTTCCAAGGCCAATTTGGCCAAGGAGGGTGCTAATGTATTACAAAATCTATTACCATGTTGGACTTTGAAATCTTGAAAATCATGTTTCTTGGCTTGAATTTCAACTATTACCCAAAAAAGTTCATATTTGCTCCCCACCTTGTTGTTTATCAAGTTTACCTCTTGTGGATCGGATTTAATATATAAGTGAGTCCCACCTTTTCTTTGGCCACTTGTATTCCCTGTTCTATTGTTGTAGCTTCAGCTAAAGCCACATTACCATGGTATCTAGAGGTTCTAGTTGCAGCTGCAATTAGATTACTAGTAGAGTTTCTAATAATAACTCCTAAGTCTATGAACTGCTTATCTTCGAACACAACATCATCTACATTTACTTTTAACCAGCCTTTAGAAGGAGAATACCATTGTTGTTGTCTGACTTCTTCCTTTCTTATGGCATAATCAATTTCAAGTTGCTTTATTCTCTTGAAAAACTCAACAATAGACTCAGCTCTAGCCACCAAACTGATTGGATCTTCTCTTTTCCCTTTGAATAGAAGCTTATTCCTTACTATTTAGATTACCCAACATAAAGCTACCATTACTTCCCTATTTGTCTTATATTGTTGAAGAAAGCAAAAGTGAAGCATACCAGTAAGGTCATGTCCTAGCTCATCTTGATGATTTGCTGCCAACTGAGACTTTTTTGTAGACTTTCCCAGCCATCTTGCATGTTAATAAGGCATGGGAAATGGTTTCTATGTTATCCCCATAAATACAACATCTTAGTTATTGGAGCACTTTTTTCTTTTATAATTTTTCAGCAGTTGGTAGAAAATCTTGAACAACTCTCCATAAGAAAATTTTTACCTTTGCTAGTAAAGCTAGCTTCCAAATTGCTTGCCAAAAGGTTGACTGTGGCTTGAGGAGTATGGAGAGTCAGGATATTTTAGTTTCAAGGCTACCTGATATCCATTTTTCACTAAGCATTGGCCTTTACTATCATAATTCCACATCACTTGATCTTCACTTGCAATTTTAGGCAGAGGAATTTTAATAATTTCATCTATATCTTCCCTTTTGAACATATGATATATTAACTGCATGCTCTACTGATTTTGAGAATCAATTAGGTCAATAACTACAGCTTCATTAGGCATTGAGGTAGTAAAGATTGGCTTAAAAGTTGTAGGTCTTAGGATCTAATTATTCTTTGTCGCCAGAATCTTCTTTCCATTACCTATTCTCTATCTATAGCACGACTGGATCATTTGCCGCCCCTATAGAATCCTTAGCCATATGAAAGAAGGTTTGGAGCCTATTTTTGCATTAAAATATTCTACCTATCTAATTATCTGGCCTTTAAAACTTTTGTCACAAGTAAGTTTAGAAATTGAATAATTCTCCATCCTTGTTTGGCTGCAAAGGCTTGGTGAAAGCGTGAAAAGTCTTTAAACTGTAGTCCACCTTTCATCTTTGCCTGATTTATTCTATCTCATATAATGCAATGTATATTCTTCTTTTTTCTTTTGATTCGCACCAGAACCTGCCACTATGTTTTGAATATCATCACACAACCCCAGAGGAATTCAGAAAATGCTCATTGCATTGGCTAGGATGGCTTACACTACTACTTTAATTAGCACTTCCTTTCCCCTACTTGAGAAAAATTTGTGCTACCAATTGAACACTTTGTCAAGCACTTTCAATTTTGCATCATTGAAAGAGCTTTTTGTCTTCTTTTCAACCATTCACATCAATAGACTTTTAATTCTAGCCTTTTCACATTTGAGGCTAGCCCATAGACCATGGGGCACCTCTCATTAATGCCCTCGGATTTGACAAATGCAGCCATAACTGCCTTACTAACACTTCCGAGAAGTCTACCACATTTCATGCTGGCAACCAAGTGTCAGCGTCTCATTCTGACATATATTCTAAATAAAATAATTGACTCAGGGCATAGTTCCAAAGAGGTCTTCTCCTTTCACAGTTTGGTGCTCTTCCGATCCGAGGAGCTCAGAGCTGGTCTTTTGATGCTATAGGCCCAACTTTGTTGCTTTCCTTTTTATTTAAATTCCTAGTTTGCCTTTTCCTTATTTTCCACATGGCCTTTAGCTTATTTAATTTTGATTCATTATTCACTACTAGAGGTGGTTAACGAGCCGAACGACATGAGGCACGGCATGGCACAAGCACGTTTTGGTAGGACACACGGCACAACACGACACACACATAAAGCGGCGGGCCGGGATTTTAGGCGCGTGTGACGCCGAAATGCTTTAAAAGACAAAGATTAGCGGTGGGCCAAAGCACAATACGGGAAAAAGTACATAATAAGCACGCTTGATTGGTAGGCTAGCACGCGGTTCGTGGGCCATTAATATCATGTGGGCCAAAGTATATCAAAGTAAATTTTTTTTAATAAAAAAAATAAAATATTATGAACTTATGATTTTACAAATATTTTAAAATTAATTTTTAATATATTTTATTAAATTAATTTAAGTCTTAGTTTTAAAAAAAAAATTTCTGATTGTTTTATGTTTATCATTTATCATTTGTTTTTAATAAATTCTAATTATGAAATTAAATATTTAAATATATATTTATAAAATTATGATAAATTGATAATAAAATGTTAATTGTTCTCTTAATAGTTAATAAAAATTATTGTTGTTGTTGTTATTGTTGTTATTATTATTATTATTATTATTATTATTATTATTATTAATTAATTAATTTTTTTTTTATTATTATTATTATATAAGTTGATGGGTTTGAAAAAACACATGAGTTTAAGGAAAAAAAAAAAGTTAATGAGTCTTTTTTAAGCACGACCCACGGCACGGCACGAGTGGGCTCGTGCTGTGGACTTGAAAAAAAATATTTTGGCATGGCTTGGCCCGTTGGCCGTAATTATTCACTACTGCTTCCTCATCAGAGCTCATTTAGGTTACCTTGGGCTGCTGGTGATGAATTGGACCGATTAACCTCCCTTAACACATTGAATTTCCCGCTATTTTTCCATTATCATTTTCCTTTCCTGCCTATTTGTTCAAGTTGCCACTCTCCCCTGCACATCCAGCTGTATTATACAGCTTTATACCATTTTCTTGAAGCTGCCTCAATTATTTTCCCTTTGACACTAATGGTTCTTCAGCTACTCTGTCCACATGGTGCTCTCTTGTTTGTGTGTTGACCATTCCAGGTTGATCATGTGTCGACCTCTGTTCAGTTTTTGCAACCGGGTTTGGGTGAGAAACTTGCAGTCGCTGGGTTTCTGCATTTTCTGAACTTTTATCTCTTCCATTATCCTCTTGTTTCTTTTGCTATCTCTCCCTATTTCTGATTTGCTTGTTTCGATCTATTAATGGAGTTGCTTTTAACCATTTCCTAAAAGCCATTTTTTCCTTTGGTTGACCTTTGTATGCAGCACATTCTCTATATTGATGTCCACTATAACCGCGACAAAAACAAAAGTCTGGTAGCCGTTCGTATTGCAATGTCATCGGGATTTTTTCACCATCTTCTTGAAAGAACAGGATCTTCTTTAATCACTTAGTAACATCTACTGAAATTCTAATTCTTACAATTTCCCCAAGGCTACGCCATTTGCTTCAATAGCTACCTCCTCCACGTTTCCAATCTTTTCCCCCATCTTCCGTACGGTTTATGCCTTTACACGCCAGGGACACGTTGAGAATTTGTACCCAAAATGAGACTTGTGAGAAGGTTTACTTGGTAATGTCTCCAATTCCACTCAGTTTTTTTAAAATAATGAGGACTCCATCAAAGTGCCAAGGTCCTCCAGCAATGACCCTTCGTTTTTCATGTTCTAAGCCAAACTTGACATAAAAATATTGCCACCCAAACTCTCAATCTTCACTCCCTTTATAGTACGCATGCTTGTTGGAGAGCAATTCTAAGTCCTTCTCTACTAACCCCTCTAATGTGCAGTATTTTTCCCACCAGACATCTCGCTACCACCTTCCCCCCCTTCTTCCTCATGTTGCTCACAAAAGTTATTTTATTTGCTTCCTCTGATTCCAGCGCTATAGCTTGGCATCGTTTAATTAACTCCTCTGTTTCCATTGATTAATGTACCCAAAGTAAGATAGCAATGCCGGGGCAGTGGAATTCCAATCTACCTCACAAATTCTCACCAACCTCACACAAACTGCAGTGCTTAATAATGAATGTATTCCTGAATTTTAGAGTCTCAAAATTACTAATCTTCACTTTAACCTGTTGAGAACCAAAGGTCAAAAGAGAAAGAAAACTATTACTTAACTAGGTGAGTGAGGAAACTGAGTCATAACAACTCAAAGCAAAACTGGGTCATGACACCCAAAAAATTTTATGTACTTATTTGTTTTATGTTTGGAGAAGGGGTTTTGGTTTAAGTGTGAAAAATGAAACACTTTCTTTTGTGTTTTTTCCCGAAACAAACTTCCCTTAAATCTCTATAATGGGTCTTAAATGTTTAATTACATCAGAGTTTCGAAGTGCTTTCATTAAAAAGCTTTATGGACTTGAATGATGATGTCCACGGAAAACTCATAAACTTAATCTTAAGTAAAGCAATACTAAAACGGATTACTTTGCCTTTGTCTTGCATTTGCACCAGCTAAACTTCTTTTTTCATTTAATTAACTTCAATCATATGATGTGAATGGGACTCGATCTCACTTGAATTCTTTCTTTTAGGGGTGGTCTCTGCTTGCCTGAGCAACTTAGGAGGAAGTGCAATAGTTAAGGCGGTTGATACCTCAACAGCAAACATACCGCTGTCAAAAACACTTACCATCATAGTAAGTAGTAAAGACAGCTGCTTGTACAAGCTGAGAGTCACATTAAATCATGCTGCTAAAAACTTGTACAGTATTTTCCATTGAAGGGACAAGCAGACAGAATGTACCGTAGCTAAGCTATGAAAAGAATGCAGTTACTGCTATCTGCTGATGGAATCAAAACTCAAGGCCCAGAATGCTGGTGAAAGCAGTACCAGTGACCCGTACAAAAGAATGGAAAAAAGAATATTCATAGACTTGCTTCAAAACCCCTCAATTTAACATAAATGCACCCGATTTCACAAAGTTATTCTTTGTAATTAATTACCCAAGTATCTGGTTACAGCAACAATGGAAAAAAAATCTGCCTTCAAGATGATAGAATCACAACAGCTTCAAATGCTGTGAAATAAACACATTAAGACCTTTGATTTTGATTATGTGCCCTGTCATCATCATGGCCATCAGAGAAGTCGGTGGATAATAACTTCTATGGTCATCACTATTTGCATGAAAAAATCCACCTCTGGATGCACATTGCATCTCACATAACCGATGCCCATAACTAGCTTTGCTCAATCTTCTGCTTGTGTTTGTGCGCATAAATCCCATTTTTGTCGCTGACATAGCAATTTCCAAATCTTTACCGTTTTACACGGCATCTTTCAGAAGTAAATCATAAATCAAAATTTATAAGAATGTAGGTTGAACGAGTTATATCTTACAACCAAGCAAGCATAGATACTCCCAGAAACAGAAATAAATAAATATGAAAATAAAGTAATTTCAGCCTCCATAAATAAAAAAACAGGCAGATACACATGAACATGACATAAAAGTGCAAAAAACCTAGCAAGAGGTTCTACATGCACCAATTTTCAAGAAAGAAAGATTATATAGGCAATTTTACATACTGAAATAGATGTAATATAAGGGGAATAAACTATTTTGTCCATTAAAATATAAGGAATAAACTGACAAGAAATCCATATCAAACATGAATATTTTGTATTTGCCCTTCAAGAAGTTTAGAACTTAAAACACCGAGTAAGAGCAAACCACAATGAATTTGCCAAGTGATTGGAGAAATCTGATCTGAATTATGCAAAAGTGGGAAGAAAAAAATATGAATGTCAGTAATACAATACAAATGTAGAAGTGACTAATGCTTTCTTCTATACTCGGACAAGAATATCATAGACCACATAAGTTACAACTGTTGTAAAAATCAAGACGTCTCAACTCTACCAGAAGAAGCAGTATTTGTCAAGTGATACATTTGAGCAAAAGCCAGGCACAACTGGCGATCTCTATCATCCCCCCAGCCTCCCCAACCCCTGAACCCAGCTTTATAACCTTGCTGATTCTTAAAGACACGGACATTCCATTCTGATTTGATGTTGGCAATCTTATCACTATCTTCTACTCTGATGCCTACTACACCATTATCAATGCAAGCACCACTGTCCCCCTGGCCCTGATGCAAACCACACTTCCCAAAATGAACTGCACTAGTCCTTGGCCCTCTTAATGTGTAAACAGGAGCACCAAATGAGGGATAAACTGTTGCCCACATTGTTATATCCCAATTGTAATCATCAAAGAAGCAGAATTCTCTTGCCTTCCTGCGGATCTTTCGCCAAACAGTCCGGTTAAAGGTGTAACCCACATTTCCCATTCTCTCTGCAATCAAAATGCTTCCTCCTTCTCCCCTTGAATTGACATCACTGGGTGCTAAATTTGCAGCATAGCAATCAGGGCATTTCTTAGGCTTGAGTTCTGTGAGTATCTGTAAGTTGCGATACGCATTAGGTAAAATGAAGTGGTCCTCCTCTATGAAAAGAATATGTCCCGTGTGCCCCCTTGTCTCCTCTAATCCATCCCACACTGTGTTCATCATCCACCACCAATGATGCTTCAAGGACACTATTTTTGGCGATCGGTGGTTCCCATACTGATCTGGAGTCCCTGTACAGTGTTTCTCCGTTGCATTATCCTTATCCTTGCAGTCAATGGACGATACACCAGGGAATCCGTCAGAAAACAAATGGGGTGAGTAAGGGGCAAATATCTGTTTCACTTGGCAAAATTTGATACCATTCACAATCTTGTTCATTTCTTCAAAGTACCCATCATGGCTAACTATCAACAAAGTTTCTTTTATACCCACGACACAGGACAAGCTCTCCACAACCACTTTGAGATATTGAGGCCGATTATGAACATACAAAACAATAACTATACGATCCTTGGCTAAATTTGGAAAAAGATCTACATTTCTTGGGGGCAACCAGTTTCTTTCTTCCAACTTAATAGACAATTCGTTCTGTTTAGGGAGGTTTGACTTTGCTGTAAAATGAGGAACAGCAGAAATTGGATTGAAAGTATTGTCAACTTTATCGGAAGGTGGTTCTACAAAATCTGAATTGGTTCCAAGCAGAAAAATCAATAGCAAAACCCCTAACACCGTCACTGAAACTATAGACAACAAACGGCGTGAAGCCGCAGCTCTCAACTGGGGTTTCTTGCAATTAGCAGCCATGAACACACAAACACAAAACACCACAAATCACCAAACACCTCTTTAAACAATTATCACTAAAGCATCATCCACAGATTACTCCATATACATATTAATACCATAAGCTTGAAACTCAAATACACTAAAGCAACACAAATCTGCAACTACCCATTTGAGAACAGATCAAAAAAGTAAAAGGGTCAGTCTCCAAAACCTCAAAACATGTTTCCACCACAGTGAGATTCGAGCATCCAAAGTTGGTTACTGAAACTCGACGTCTCTCTGTCACTGCAACCGAAATCAATAACAGAAGATTAACCTTTCACCGTCCAAATATCATTAAACCACTTATCAAAACACAGGGGTTTCAGGTTTTGTGGTGGAGCTGAAGATCAAAGATTGAGGATCAGAAAATGAGTCACCAAAGTTTCTAAGGAAAGCTCAGATCTTTGGAAACACCCATCTGCTTCCTTCCTTTCGGGAGAGGAAAAATGGCAACAATTGACTGAAATGTGGTCGTTTTTGGAGTGCAAGTTACGTTGTTATCTCTCTGGAGGCGGAAAGTTCAAGACTTTTGTTTTGAGTGATGTTAATAAGAAAATAATAATTGCATCAGAAGAGCCCGAGTTCTAATTAGGAGCTGTTACCAGTCCAGTCAATTACATACCTAAATTTGTCGGAGAATTTAGTAAGTAACTAGAAATTAATAAATGTTAGTTTGTTTATGTAACGCTTTACTTGATTCCCAAATATACGAGAAAAAAAAAGTCTCCCGAAAGATTTTTTTAAATCTAAAATCTTTTGATAATTTATTTAAGATTTTTTTAGGGGTGGGGTGTAGAGGAGAGTTGTCTGAGCCTACAAGCTTGTTGACTGGGGGTATTGGACTATTTGGTTCATAATAAACTTGAGCTAGCTTTGACTTTAATCAATTAGATCACCTTCGTCAACTTCATGTTCTTTTTCTTGGTATGTCCAGGTGTGAGTTAGGAGTTTTACAGCATGCTTTTATAGACATGTTTTCAATAATCAATTTAATAAATTTTGAAAAGTCAGCCAGTTTTCGCCTTTACAAATTACAACTCCCTTGACGGGTAACAAGGAAAGCGATATTGTGTCACATAACCTCATGTTTGTTGATTGCGTACCGATGACAGACAGCCACGTGTTGTATAACGTACGTCAGTACTCTCTCAGGTGCATTTGAGATGTGATGCACCCGCACATTAAATGACAGGCAAATGCCGCCCAAAGAGGAAAAGGAAAGGGAGGGCCGGGGGGGAGGGGGGGGCGGGGGTGTGTGTGGTTGTGTTTGTGTGGATAGCATAGAATGAGAGGCAAACGGCCACTTGGCATACGAGTGATTTGCTGTCTAGATAAGGTTAGAGTCCAGAAATGCAAATAGCTGAGCGCCACCCACATCCATATCCAAAACTACTAACATAATTTATGTGATTGTCAAGAGGTGGGCAGGGAGAGCTACCACACATAGAACTTCTGTAAAAATGGCAGCCAAAGTGGCCTTGTCTTCTTCTCTTAGTAGCAAAGTATCAGCCTGGCCAAACTCATGGTCTCAGAATCCATTGACTCAACAATTCTCCCTTAGTTCTCCACTCAAGCCAAGAGTACACGGCCAGTTCAAAGTCCATGCGAACTTAGGTAAGTGATAGCTAGCCTAGCATCGTATATTTGCATTAATACTTCAATGGACTTTGATTCTTGTTGAGATTGCTTGGGGGGGTTTTGGTGATACTAGGGGGAAGAGATGGAGAAGTCAAGCCTAAAGGGAAAAGGAAGTTTGTTACAAGGGAGGAAGAACCAGACGAGTAAGCATTTTGCACTATTTGCTGCTGTAACTTGAGCATTGGGATTAACCCACTAAACAAGTGTATTCAGAGATTGATTTGAAGGGCTTGCTGACGGTTGCAGGTTTTGGCAAACAGCAGGAGAAAGGGAAGGGGAGAATCCCATGAAGACACCTCTCCCTTACATAATCATATTTGGTATGTCAACTCCTTTTGTAATCTTGGCCATTGCTTTTGCCAACGGCTGGATTAAGATGCCTGTTCGATGACTAAGTAGTACAGCAAACACAGAGAGATGATATAACATTTATCTTTTGATTTTCGTCATGTGAAAGTATCATCTTTTATTCAATAATTTGGGTTCTCAAATGTAAGCATATGTTTGTAGTCCGCAACACTTGTTTTCTTGACATAAACCAAAGTTCAAATACCAACAAATGGAGCAAGCTACCCAATCAATGAGCACATATTAAACTAGTTAAATTCCTTTGATGCAATGGAAGCAGCTTACACGTGAAACAAAAAGTAAATACATATTCTTAAATATGGCAACTCCATCAGTAAGTTTCTACAGCAAATAGTACTACTTTTGATCCAACTGCCTGTTTTCTTAATCTACCATTTGAAACAGCAGTAAAATTTTCTTGACAATGCCACTAACATCAACTAAACCCACATCTAGACATTATATAAACAATTGATTCACCTCCCTGAAGGCTTGTATAATACCAGGGTCACATATTTTTGGCGAAAGCGATGAGTTGAGCCAATCGCCATAGGCTGCCTGCCATCGGTGTTTTGGATGAAAAGGTGGTTCAACACCGTGTGTTGAGGCCTTAGCAGAGATTGGTCGCTAGTAGAAGATGATGGCCTATTTAATGATGTCATTTGAAGTTGTGGAGGTAGCTCAGGCGGTAGTTTTGCAAAATCACTATCACTTAATGGCTGATTGTCATAACTTGAGGGTGGGGAAGGAGGCTGCTCAAATTCAGACAAGCTTGGAGGAACTTCTGGAATATACTCCTGTACAACACAATTTATGGATGAAGCTGAGTGAAACCATGCCAGATGAAGAAGAAAATTTAAATGCAGATGCTATAATCTATTCCACAAGGATGTTGAGAACTGAGAATAACATATTTTTACTGGTATTGGGAAGAGCAAGTTGAATTGAAATTGACTATAATAAATAGATATGACTATAACCAGCACATGGATTATGATAATAACCAGTATCAGCGAACAAGCATCAGAATAGCGTGGGAAAGTATCAAGAAAAAGGGTCTTATGCTATATTTATTTATCCTTAGGTTCTAGAATTTCTTCTCTTTGCCTAGCTAGACATAGATTGTCTATGAAAGAATTTTGTACCATACTGCCAAGAGATCAATGTATTCAAGAACTCTGAAGAACTACATCCAGAGTCCATGCCTTATTTCTAGGCAATGTGATTTACAAACTATTTGCAGATTCAGTTTAAACATAGTCTTTTAAAGAAATTAAAGGTTTTTAGGATGCAAAAATAAAAAAAGAGAAAGTGCACACAAAAGCTTGAGAAATAAAGCCAAAAAACTATAACATGTGATATGATTAGCTGTGTATTCAGGACCTATTGCAATGGAATTAAAACATGATAACAGAGTGAGAATTTTGGCAACTACACATGGCACAGATAAATAATGTACCAATGACTAAATTGCTAGCTCAAATAAGAGCTTGAAAATAAAAGGCATTTGGATTTAATTCAATTGTTCCACTATTGAATAGCAGTCATTCATAACTTGGACACTAGGTTTCTGTCTGATGGCAAGAGCAAACATTTTTGCAAAATTATCCAGTACAGTACAACAGAGAGTGAAACATTGAACCTTTTGGGTGAAACAAGATCTAATTCCACTATAAAAGGTTCCAACATCATGAGCTCATCAGAGCTTATAATCACCAGGAATGACTCCCATGTTCTAAATTCGCGTTGAATAGCCAATCACTACAACAGTTATACTTCACGAAAAGTTTTTATTAAGAGATCGAATAAAAGTTACAAAACAAATGCAGCAGTAGTTGACAAGTTACATTCCATGAGATTTAAGTGATAAAAGATGCTGCAAATATTTGAGTATGCAGATCCCCTGCACGCTTTGCTTCCCACATATATCTAGGTAAACAGAGTTTCTAGGAGATTGTATTTCAGATTCCTTTAATCTCTACAATTTTGGACAGTCAATTGTTTATTAGAAACAGGAAATTGCTTCAAATGAAAGTCAAATACGTTCCAAGAAAAACACGTTTTATAAGCATGATGCCACATTAGTCATCATCTAATTACTCATGGTCGCATGATGGTTAAACCACCATCCAAGCATCTTGAAGGCTTCAGCAAAGTAATTGAGAGATACGGAGTGGCCCTGTCTGCCCCATTCGTTCCCCCTCTCTCTCTTTTCTCCAAGGCATCCAGCTGGCAATGAAACAATCCGCACTCCAGAGGAATAAGCATTATGGCAAGCATTAATCTATGCAGTCTAGAATAGCTGTCTGTATAAAAGGGAAGTTTATGTTAACGATTTTCCTCTACCCCTAGGCCCCTCACCCACTTTCCTTTGTATTCAGGAGAAAAAAATTCCTAACTGATAGGCTCAACAATATTTACGAATGACGAATTTTCTGGAGTTATGTGATGTCAGATATTCTGTCTAAACCAAGATGTTCCAGTATGCCACTTGATTTAGGCATATTAATAAGAAAGAGAGAGATCAGAACTATGCTAATGCTCCTAATGTTTCTCTTCTGATACTGCTTGTATGTGTTTGGCTCAGCCGAAGGAGGACGGTTAAAATAAGCAAAACATGAGATCCTTCCAACCAGAAAAGTTCTAATAATGAAAGTAGATTGTTTAAAATTACCTGCAAATCCAAAACATTGTAAGCATTCCCTGAGTCGTCACATTCCCAAGGAACGTCTGGAGCATATCTCAACCGTTCATCAACAATAAATCGGTAGTGGTAAACACCTGATGGGAGCATCTTCATAATAACAAAATCTTTGCCCAGACGCCACAAGGGGTCACTGTATTAAAAAGATTTCTACATCAAGAGAATGGCAGCCAAATTACAAAGTCAAGACTTAAAGAGAAGTCGCAACAAATGCCATACACATTCTCCCAATTGTCCCAGGATCCAGTAACAGCCACTTGCTTGCCACCAAGACTCCATGTTATTGTAGCAGCTATCTGTTTCTCATAACTCAATTCCTCATAATATGCCATACTACGCTCAGCTGCATGATTCCGAACTTGTATTAGGTCACCCAATCTTGGCAAGGGATCCATGGGAACCTGCAATTATAAATGCAGATAAAATTCAGAGTTCCAAACCAATGTGTATCTGTGACTACTACAAGCCAGAATCTTGCAAACATGGACTTCCTTTTGAGGAAGCACTTTCACATTTCCAAAAGTACTAAAATTATGTCCTTCTTGATAAAATTACGCAGTAGCATTAACACCCAGTGGAAATACCTTCCTTCTTTAGTCATCACTTAACCTGAGCAAGTAAATATTTTCCCCAAAATTAATCAAAATTTCTTATTTATTACACCGAGAACTTTCCACATCATATTGGTTATATCTCTAAAGCTTAAGAACTCACTCTGCATCAATATACATTTCGAACTTCAATGTCAAAGATGAATCACATTAACATACACAACTTACCACATTATTCATCAGTACTCATATTATTTAATAAATAAAAATAACTGCCATGAAAGGAAATTCCCCTTAAAAAGGCAGCATCAATAAGTTTAGCCCCAATTGAAGGTTTAAAACATGTATTGTACATTCATTGTACTTTTATCATTGTTCCTTGATGAGTTAATTTCCCTAATCTTTCACGGACGAGGAAATTTTCCGGTTTATAATTACTCACATACATTACCCTTGAAATTCCAAATTCAAAATGACCACTAACATGAAAACAGTCAAAAGAGACTTACCTGTGAAGTAAAAATAGAAGGAGGCTGGTAAGCTCTAGGGCTTTGATGAGGAGGAGAATGAAGCATGGGGTCTTCATGCCCTAGCTCCGTTAAAGATTGCTCAAAACCCTCTTCATATTCTCTCTTCTCCACTCCTGAACTACCTTCTCCATCTTGTCTACCACTAGCATTGCCCATTACTGCAAAAAATAAACCAAACCCACTTTCACTCTTCAACTGAACTCAATAATTAAAAATTCAAAAAAAAATCAAAACTTTACACAAATTAAAAGCAAAAAATCAAAACTTGTGGCCATTAACCATGTCAAAACCATAAAACAGGACAAACCCAGAAGCAGAAAAGGGGTTGAAATTTTGAAATTTAATAAATGAACTTTGTCAATTTAGTGACATACCCATTACTCTATAATAATTGAATTTGAATTGAACAAACGCAAGAAAGCAAACACTTAATTAACTTGAGGCCAAGGGAAGGCAACATTAATTTTATTTTATTGCTTCTCACTTTTTTTTTTTTTTGCAGCTTTATTGTCATTTATATGTGCTGTTTTTTTGATTGACTGATGTATGTTTTTTTAATGGAAAGTGCAATTTGTCCTCTCTATTAGAGTATTTCTCTCTCTAAAAATACAACAAAAGCTTTAAAAAAGAAAAGTGAATAAATAATAAAATAGTAATTTTGATTATTATTAAATACTAAATTTTATTCTCCAATGAGTTTGGAAGAATGAAGATCCTATGGTGGACTCCTCATGTTTGGTCTTTAAAGGGGATGTTATGTTTGTTTGATTTGCCAAGTGTAGCCCTGTTTTTTTAGTTTTTACAGTTTTTACAGTTAACCAGCTTGCCACGTCACCATATTTATTGGTGTCTTAGCAATAAAATCTTTATTTTCTTAAATAAAAAAAATTCGGTAAATCCTATGCCAACAGCATGATCTGTTTATGATTTTATTTCCATGAAAATTATCATAATTCAATTTGAGTCTTAGTAAAATACAACGCTATGGGTATTTGAATTTAATCCGGACAATAATATGCAGAAGATAAAAATTTAGACGCGTAAGTAATTCTTTTACTTTTTAAACGAGGGGAAAACGAGTTTCATGTGTTTTGTAATTATTGCATTCGGGAAGAAAGAAAGATAAAGAACTTATACTAAATTCTTAGAAACATAGTTTAAAATATGTGACAAGCTTTTGTTAAGCTATACATAAAGTATAAGCATCAACATTCAACAACTAGGTTATTAAATTTTAGTGGTAAGTGCCTTAAATATATTAATCCTGTATTGAACCCACATTCATCCTCAGTTTCTTCACGAGAGACATTATTGGTACATAATTTTAACACATTTTCTAATCAAAATTACAATCTGCAAATAATTTTATTCAGAGGTAAAGGTACGTATTCTTCCGATAAACAGAAAAGAAAAGCGACTGATTGGAATCTTTTCTTTTTCTTTTGGAGGTGGTATTCTCTAGGATTTTGCCACATGCCCGGAGATTGTTGTTTTTGAATTAACAAATACTTTAATTCTTATTCTTTTTCTTTCTTTCTTTTTTTTTTCCTTTTTCGAAAGAACAAATTGTTAAATTCTATCTCCATTTTTTTTTAAACCAATTTGCAGCGGCGTCCTAACTCTACCAAGTGGGTCAAGACCTTTTTCGGCTGCAAGAAGTAAATTTTATTTTCTTCCCGTGTGGATTGTCCGTAAATTTACGAAAGATAAGTAACTTGAAGGAAGGGCAAGGGCCCGGTAGGTCCAGTTCGCTATTGAAATTTTATTTTTAACAACCGATAAGAATGAAATTAGAAAATGAATTAAATTAGAACTAAAATTTTCTGCTTGGTTCGGTTCATTTCTTCACATATTTATAATTTTTTTTTTATTTTCATACAAAATTTAACATTATTCAAGATTTTCTTATGTCCTCTTAAATTATGCCACGTGGCACTGTTTTAATATAAAAAATGTTTACGGTTTTTTCGATTCAGCTCCAATTCTAAGAATTTGAACCAAGAATCGATTTAAAACTTCTAGTTTGCTTTCAAAATTATTTTTTTCGTGAAAAATACCGAGCCAGAACTGAAAAAAAAAATGATCAAATACATTTTTTCAAAACCGAGTCAACTTTGCCTACCCCTAATTGCAAGCAAAGATGAATTAAGAAATATATATTTTTGTAATTCGGATATTAATAATTTAAATACCAAATTAAAAATTAACAAGGCCACGTATTAGGGCACAAATTTTATAAAATGCGGCCATTTATTAGTTCGTTTTATTATAATTAAACAATTTTGCGCTTGGGACATGCATGTTAAATAATTGAGATATATTCTTTCTGAAAGGGAAATAGGAAAAAATAAATAAATGCAGATGGTTATACGAGTGGTTAGTAGAACCATGAAAGAACAGCAAGGAAGGAATTAAGTGATCAAGTGGGCATATCTTTCTGTTCACCCAATAAATGATGATAGGCTTAAAGCGATGCAAAGTTGCCCTTCTTTTCCTGAATGTATAACTTTTTAGCATAAATTTTTCATTTCATATGCCCCATATGAAAGACATGGTGCGTGGATGAGAATCTAATGAGAGTGACGGATTATATCAGCGATAAATTATACCTCTCCCAAAAATTAAAGGAGAGAGAGAGAGAGATGACGTTCCCTTGAGGATTCTTGGCAATGAAGGTGAAAGTGGAAGAAAATTAATGGAGGCCAAAGCATACACAGAGAGAGAGAGAGAGAGAGAGAGGAAGAAAAAAAAAAAAGTCGGTAGTTAAATGTAAGCATCCTATTTTTGAAGATGTGACAATGGCACAGAGAGATTCTTCATTGGCAATTAACGATAGCAACATTTACGAGCAGAAATTGCATATGCAATAGTCTTGTGGCACAATCCTTCAAGACAATTTTATTAATTGTGTCATTTGATTTGAAAATGAAATTGATATTTAATTAGTTTGGTTCTCCTAGAAGGTGCATGTTAAGCTGCATGCTGCAACAACCACAATAATTGTGGTCAAGTGATTTTTCTCATCGCTTGGTTGACGAAATCGGTGAGTGGTGGTGTGTAGGAAATGAGGTACAAACGTTTGTGCGAGAGAATGTCATTTCGAAGTTGAAAAAAGTAACGTACAAATTTTTATGTATAAAATTGATATAATATAATATAACACAATCAACTGAATGAAAATATAATTTGACTTAAATGATTCATTAATATTATTTTGTGTTTTAATTTAATTACTCATTTTATGTCACATTAATTTTATTTATTAAAAGTAAAGAGTACGAGTATTTGTACTTTTAATATTACTCGGATTGATATTGAAATTAGTCAGATTGATATTGCAATAATTTTTACATTTTTTTTAATATTGTAATTAACAACTTTTAATTATCTCCAAGTACAAAGAGTTATTCGTCTAAATTTAAATAAAATTAAACTTTCGCTACAGATAAATACTAAATGTCACTGTTATGTATAACAAATTTAGAAAGCTTTATTGCAATTGACCAATCATTTAGGGGATATCTTTTTTAATAGCTACCAACAAATTGCACAAGTGACCTTTTTTGTCATTTCAAATTCTTTTTTTTTGGGGATGAGGATAATTGTATTCTAAAAATTATTTTTGACACTCTATTTCTTTGAACATTCATCTATTAAATTTAAAAAATTAAATTTTACTTCATACACTCTTTCATATTGAAAAAAAAAATCCTTACTTAAACTATTTAATTTAATTATATTTATTTACTCTGCAAGCTTATAAAAATACTCTCAAGTCACCTAAATAACATAAAATGGAAAAGGTAAAGCACTCAAAATTGGTATGGATTAGTTTATGCTTTAATAATTTATTTAAAATAATTCATGTAAATAAGCAAGAGTATAATTTCTGCAGGTTTTCTTTTAAAGTAATTCTGGAGGTATCAATAATGAATATTTCACTTATTTAATTAATGCCGAGATTGCAACTTAGAAGAATAGAAGATAAATAAAACATGGATGGTAATTTTCTCGATCACTTTGGTCGACGTATAGTCTCACTAAAAAGAATTTTCTAACTCCAACTTAACCGATGATAATTGATCACGTGTACATCACGAATATTTTTATAATAAATTATTTTATTAGAATAATTATTTAGAGTAATTTTTAAAATATAAATAACCCCACTCCTTTCTAGGATGTTATAAAAATAGTTGTCATCCTTAAAGAATTTATTGATCAATAAATATTTATGATGCATGATGTAAAAGTGTCCAATTTGATGATCCTCGCTTGGATTAATGGAAGTTTTCATACTCTCACTTAAAAAAGATGTTACATGGCTTAGAGGTTGAGATCTTGTTTTGGTTTCTATGTTTTTAAATCGCGCACGGAGTATTAATCCCATATTCTAACTGTAAAAAAATTTGTTAATTTCTCAAGGGGTCAAAGTAAAATTAAACTACCATTGATTCAAAGGAGAGTTAGTGCACACAATAAAGATACGAAGTTGCCTCCCGTCGCTTGCATTGGGCTAATAGCCCACATAGAGCTGGTGCACCTAAACTTTGCTTTAGGAGTTGGGGCGACCTGGTGAGCGTTTTGATTAAAAATGGAGCCAATCTTTGTTGGCTTCTGGTGATAATCCTGGTTAATTTTTGTTTGATATTAGTTTAGATTCGTCATTAAGACTAATGTTTAGTTCTTATTAATTAGCTTAAGCTGATTTCTTTAACGTAAAGTATCATAGTTACAGTTTTATGTTGAAACCCCCAATGCATTCACTTTATCTCAATCCATCTTGTTAAATACTGATGCTTTGGCCTCATCGTAACTGTTACTGATAACAATTAATTTAACCATTTCGGATTTCAAATATGCTAAATGGAAACAGAAGAAAATACGGAGAAGTTGGAGTTATTTTCTTCATCAAATTAACCATAACGTATCACATACCAAAGTGACAGAGTCATAGCTCTTGATTCAAGGGAAGATTTTCTTATCCAAATTCACAAACACAAAGGAAAGCGAAACATTCATCAAAATTTAGAAATGGTCCCCTCCCGCTATTAGTAACTCACAGCTCAAACATTCCGTAAGTTAATTACACAACCCAACACTTGTCGGATTTCTTGCTCTAAATTCTCATTTCAAGACAAATGCTCCTTCAAGAATGAAAACATTTTAATGTAAACAAATTAACAAATGATATTACATAAGTTTGTTTCCAATGTCTTGTAGTCGAATTGTTGAGCAAAAGGCAATCTAGTTAGGGTTTTATGCGGCACTGCTTTACTTGCACAACTTGCCGACGAGTGGCACCATCCTCTTTGCACCATTTTATAATTTACATTTTACTTGTTTCTTTTAAGAAAGCAAAAGTTTAATATTTACTAGCACCTCCAACCCCTGTAGATGAATTGAAAATATTATAAGAATTCGTACGGGAGTATTCTTAACATCGTTGACTGTTTTACTATATTTAAAAAATATTGGATCCAAAAAGTTTTCTAAGTGAAAATGAAGCCATATTGAAAGGTCATTATAATTGTAATTAACCCACTAAAAGAATTTACCCGAAAAAAGCTTGTGAAAGTCTTTTTATGCGGAAACAAAGGTCTTTTTGGGGTTTGAAAAAATAAAAAAGGTTGTGGCATTGTCAGTCAATATTAATAAATAATTACTTTGAGGGCAGGCCATAGGCAGTCAACAATTACCATAAGTTTTGTTACAAGTAAGTTTACCTTGATCTTAAATGACTTTCTGGATATGCTTTAAGATAAACGTGGCCATCTATTGCATGTAGGACCACTTGCCTTTAAATCCAATGGTTACATAAAATAATGACAAATAGTGTGGTATGGTGTCACAGTTACAACATAGACCGGGCCTTACTTTGACATACAATTCTCGAACCCTTTGGTAAGCGAAAAGGTTAAATTATTTGAATTTGAGCTTTGATTATTTCAAATGCCATCTTTTTTTTTTTTTTTTTAAGGAAAGGGAAGTGGGTAAGCTCAAATCAACTTTTATCCTTTTCTCCACAAAATCCTACTAAATCCTAGGTCTGTAGTGAGGGATGACAGATTGTCTGTCGCCAACCAACTCGACTTCACGTCTTTGGAGATTTCAAACGTCATCCCGATTCTTATGGAATATATATATATATATATATATATATATAGGCGAAAGTGTAAAATAATGTTAAAAATTTTCAATTTGAGCGAGATTGAAAGAAACACCAAACACACACGATATATAGATATCAAAAATTGAGGCGACCACTGCTTTTGCTTTTATTAATAATTGCAGCGGTTAATACAATGCGTGGGGCAAGAAAAGCACTTTCGGTAGGTAGAATAGAGGAACAAAGTTATGGCCTATAGACCATAGTTAATAAAAGCACTTCTTGAAAGCCATCATTAGAGGCGCTAACTGGAAACACAAAAGCATGAATCACGACTTCTTCTGCTCTTGGGTAGACCCAGTTGCCGCAAGTATGAATCACGACCTCTTCTTATTTGCAAATTTATTAATTGTATGTTCACTTCCAATTTGATCCACTCAATTTATTTAATCTGTAAAAATTCAATCTATGGATTGGATTGAAAATTTAAAAATCCATAATCGATAGATTAGAAATAGATTTACTTCTGTAGATAGGTAAAAATCCACGAATCCGTAAAAAAATAAAAATATTTATTTAATTAAAAATTTAAACTTATAAATATGACATTAGTACTTGTTAATAAATAAATAAGTTAAAATATAGTTACATTAACACCATATTATCTTTTATCCGATAATAATATAAAGTAAAAAATAATTAATTAAACAAATATGGCAGTCTAAACAATTAATTTTCACTTACTGAACTAAACAAATGAGATTTTTTTTGTTTGGTGTGTTATACTTTAAAACTTTGAATGTATTTTATAGTTTTATTCAAATAATTAATTTATTTAAATCTTATTTAATTTTGAATTTAATCGGTAATAAAATTATTTTTATATTAAATTTTTTTATTTAGTTAGTTCATCGATTAGAAATAATTAAAAATTTCTAATCAGCAAAAAAAATTGTAAAATAGTGGATTGAATATGAATTTGGTCAAACTCTCATTTTATCCGCATGAGGCGCATAAATTGGTTTGTCTTGAGTTTTACTTTGATCCAATGGATTTGATTAGATTGAAAATTTATAATTTATAAAATCGTGGATGGGATGAATTGATGCGTTTGTAAAAAATTGATCATGAACACTTGAGTTCACGCGATTCTTTTTTATTAATTCAAATAGCAAGGTAGAACTAACTTGAAAAGCACTTGAAAGTTTGTGACTATTGTGTATCAATTTAATTAATTTTGAAAACAAAAAAATTAAAGAGTTTGATAAATACTAAAGTAACAATGTTACAGCCACCTCAAACAGATCTAAAATATTATAAAATTTTAAAGATTAGAGTTTTTTTCCCCCTTTGTCCCATGTGAGTGAAATTTTGTTTTTGTGATCTCTTGATATATCAATTTCGATTCGTATGAATCATTATAGAGCAAATAGCATATGCTAGCTATGATAAGATATTGTTGCGCTTGCTTCTTTCATAATTACAAAACTAACTAATAATGACCAATTTTTCATTTTGTGTTTGCTATAAAATAATTAGCAGAAAAAGTTTGCTATAAAAATTAGTAGGAAAATAATCTCCTTTGTTTTCTTATCGTTATTAACAAACCTAACATATAATCAGCAACATGTGTTATTACAATGAATTCAACATCTGATATAATCTTCAGATTCATTAACTAATTAGTAGGAATATTTTGATAGTGAGTCAAAGTCATTGATATATCTGGATTGTATATATTAATCATTCTCAGACAATCATTTTTTAAAATGGTGGATTTGGGGTTTACAAATTTCAATGCTGTAAAAAGCTTGTACGTCATTGTAAATTATTGAAAAATCTGTTTATAGTGTTGTAAGATTTAGAATCCACATTTTAAAGAATACAGAATAAGATGGGTCTTCTAAATTCCCGAAGAGAAAGCTCACATTGCAACTGACATACATCATACATACATACATATATATATATATATATATCAGTTGAAGTGATTAAATCTGAATATTCCATCTTTTGTTTCCTTTACAACAATTTTTAATTGACAATAAATTTTATGGTTTTGCTTTTCCTCTATCTATAGCCTTCTGTTTATATGTTTGGTCATCCCTAATAACATATTTTATGAAATTAATTGGAAACACATGTGCAATTACCAGAACTCTGTTAAGAGATCATGTAAAGTTTTGATGTCACTGAAACAAGTTTTGACTGCTTAAAAATGCTAGCAGCTGCTTGCTCTAAAGAATTAATATCATCTTTGTTGATGCTGCATTGCAAACACATGAGGTTTCAATGATAATTTTCAATCTAGTGCCACGAAAACGTGAGCGACAAAGTACCAGCTCACTTTCTGCAGAAAAAAGCAATGGCTTGTGAGTAATTTAATTACATTATCCGAAATAATAAATAAAGATGGTGAGTGACTGAGTGAGAGCTAAAGTGATCTCAGAAAAAAATATTTCAGATAATTAGGTTTCATCAGGTTTCTTGGGGTTTGCAACGGAGAAAAATATTGGCAGGAGGGCAACAATAATAACAAAATATTTCGGCACTGACTAGGTTTTTTTTAATTTTTTTTGGGTTGGGGTCATTGAAGTTGGATGGGAAGTGGCATGTGGTGAGCAGAGAGCACAGGTGTCTGCACATGGCTGCTCTGATTTCAAGCTTTGAGAAAACCAGAGAGAGGTTTTGGGTTTTCAAGAGAATCAAGTCACAGAAAGAACACCATCCGATTGGTTCACAAAAAGATTACATAACCCCAGTACTTGAGTGAAGGAGCAATGCCCATATCGCCATTGCCATTGCCTGCTGCTTGGGAAACTGTGTGAGTACTCTTGAGTCTTGAGTCTCGATTTGTGATGACAGAAACAACCTTCCCCCATTAGCAGTTTTTCTTTCACTGCAGGTTTACTACTTCTTCGAGCTTTTAGTCGTCACCTGATATATTGTTTATTATTCATAACTTCTGTTCTTTACCAGTTCAGGTACTATCTATTCCTCAATTCTCACACGGTTGTTTCTCTTCTTCATCCCTTTTTTGAGTATCCCTATTTATATCATCTGCACGTTGGGGTCAAATCTCACACAAGTACCTTTCCTTTTCGTAAGAAAATCACTGGAAATTTTTTTTTTTTTTTTTTTTTTTTTTGCTTTTTCATGTTTTCAGGGTTCTAGATATTTTACTTTTGTTTAGAGTCATCCTCCTGAACAAAATTCTGGTTCCGTCACTGATCATCAAGTTGTGACCCTTTAATCGATCTATAATTAAGTTTCCAATAATTAAAAACCCCATTTGTTCCCTTTAATCGATCTATAATTAAGTTTCCAATAATTAAAACCCATTTTGTTCATCTTCAGCTTCAATAAAGGGCACAAATAATTTTAACACCCTTTCTGTAAACTACTAATAACATCAGCTTAAAGAGCTAAGCTAGCCTAGATTTTCTTAAGTTAGTTAGTCCATGAAGTTGCGAAACACTACAGCTGAGCATCAAATGGCTTCTTTTGATTGCTGCTGCTCTTTTTTATTTCCCTAATTTTTCTTTTATCTTTGGCTTCGGGTTCTTATCAATCTTCGTTACATCTTTACTTTTGACTGTATCCACTCTACTCTTCGTTATTCACAAAGCAAAAACCAGTCACAGATCAAGGGACTATTTTCCAGGAAACAAGTTCAATGCAACAAACAGCCAGATGAAACTGAAGCAGTGAAGCCACAGAATGAGGAGGTGCAAGAACTGCGAGGAAGCCGATGATGATGAGCAACAGATTCAACAAGATACTCAATTAAAACATCATCGCAAGATTTTCTCTCAGAAAGTGATCAGAGCCTGAATCACTTGTCAAGTAGTGAGGAATCAGAAGTGGAGTGGCCTTTTAGAGACATTGTGTACCAAAGCCCTGATTGCTCTGATGGGTCGATTTCTGATGAGGAAACTGATCTCATTGAAATCTCACTTCAAGTGGGCATTATGTTGGTCATTATAATAAAGAAGAAGCTCCAATAATAAGTTTCATTTGCAAGTGCCAGATTTCTCGACGCCGTCGATACATCTAAGGCAACATGGTTTAATGGAGCTATTAGCACCTGAGATTAATGACATGAATGAGGAAGATAACTTGATCGAAATTGACATTTCCATTGGCTCCATCAAGTGTCAAGGTTTGAAATTGAAGCATGAAATTAATGATTTTTAATTTCTTAATTTTACAATTTACAGTTACTTTTTTTTTTCCTTAATCCTTCTGGGATTTGTTTCTAATTAATTATGCTGTCAATCTTGAGCTCAAAAACTTTGGATACCCCATTAAAGAACTTGTTACCATGGACCTTTTCTTTGTTTGTCAATTGATGCACATTAAAGTGTTGAGAAGTCATGCGTGTATAGCCAATTGATGGAATTCCAATTACTTGCTTTACTTACTTTTATTTCGATTTGACGGATCCTTTTATTTTTGTTTTTGTTATTTATTTATTTACATAGTTATTTATTTTTGTCTCTTTCACATCACATTGTGCTGCAATCAAATTAACGCTCGACATTTTGTGGTCCTTGGAACGTAAAGATATTGCTGTATTTGGTTGACAAGAAAATTTTGAGAACGAAAGAAAAATTATTGAACTGTATTCATTCTATTAATCACTTGACTAAGATTACAAAGACTTTTATAAATATGTCCAGAAGATTCTATCAGCAACAAAAGCACGAGTGAACCTTCACAACTTGTAACAAACTCTGAGAGGGAAAATTATAACAAACTCTAAGTAATTAATCAGCTGTATAACTAACTGCTGACATAGCTAATGATGACTCAGCAAATGGTTTTAATATTTTACTGACGCGCCTGCTGACATTAGAAGTTTATTTCAAAGCTTATTCTTAACATGCTCCCTTAAGTTCAAGGTCTTGGATAGAGATTAAGCTTAGCTCTCATATAAGTAAAGTGATCAAAACCAAGTGGCTTAGTGAGTACATGTGTCAATTGATCAAAGTTGGATACATGTTCAATAGCAAGTTCGTTCTTGGCAATATGCTCCCTAACAAAGTGAAGATCTAATTCAATGTCTTTTTGTACATGAATGATATTTTGATTACTTGCAGGAGCACATCTTTTGTTATCTCAATGCAAAATAGGAGTGTGGTTTAGCTATACTCTAAGTTCTTGTATTATATATGTAATCCATAATATTTCTGAAGTTGCCAAAGCTAATGCCTGCTGTTCGAAGTTCAACCCGATAATCTAGAAACAACATTTTGTTTCTTTAACGACCAAGAGATAAGATTATATCGAAGGAAGATACAATTCCCTCTAATAGACCTTGTCATTAGGATCTAAGCCCTAGTCCATCTGAGAATGCTATCAAAGTAAGAGAACCTAAATTGAAGAATGAATCCCTTAGTGAGTTGTGCTTTGATGATATCTAGTACTCTCACTTGTATACTTGCCAATGAAATGTAGTAGGACGACAAAATTGACTCCAGGTTGTTCATAGTAAAAGTTATATACGGCATTGTCAAGGGTTACATCGAAGAGATATAACATTACTTACGTAAAGTAGGATTCTCAAACATATCACATTAAATGCTTTATGCAACTTATCACCAACACTTAGTGGAGTATTATATCCACTTGCTTTCAAGCATGAAAAGCCGTTTTTAAGATATCTCGATATATTTTGTTTGAGAAAGATGTAAACCGGCCTTGGATGGAGTGACTTAAACCTAGGAAATAGTTGAAGTACCTTAAGTCCTTGAGAGCAAACTTAGAGCCAATATGTGCAATAACCCTCTCTATTTGTGCATTACTAGAGCCAATGATAAGAATATCATCTACATAGATGAAGATGATCAAAATGTCTGAACTAGTATGCTTGAGGAAAAAGAAAGTATCAAATTTTGAAGCTTGAAAACCCCATTGCAATAATGATTTTAATCTATCATACCATGCTCTGGAGGCCTATTTAAGACCATCTGAGTTTTATTTAATTTGTGGACATAAGATGGATATTTTAGGATTAACAAAGCCCTCATATTGATGCATAAACACATCCTATATAAGTACACCATTTAGGAATGTATTGTTCACATCCAACTATCTTATTGGCCAATGATTCATCAACATGAAGACTCGAAACAATTACGATAATGCATGCTAGCTTTCTGGCAGGCTAAAAGTCTTTAAAAAATCTACACCATATGTTTAATGGAACCTTTGCAACTAATCTTGCCTTATACTTGGAAATGCTTCCATATATTATATTTAACTCTAAAATACCCATTTGTTTGCCAACAATTTTAGTAGTTGATTCTTACGGCACTAGAGTCAAGTTTTATTTTTTTTAAAGTGATATAAAACTCTTTTCATTTACCATATGCCATTTTTGATCTGCTAAGGTTGCCTTGACCAGTGATTGGCTTAATGTCTTTGGTGGTTGAGAGATAAGTTTTGGTTTGAAGATTCCCCTACTTTTGGCTTTTGTAATCATTGGATGAGTGGAAACTATTGGTAAAGATGGTGAGAATGTGAAGTTAGTGAATTATAAGTGAAAGGATAAAGGAGAATTATTTGAATAAGAAGATAAAAAAAAAAAGAATGTATCTAGTAAGGGTGCAAGATTGATATTGGTGTCACTAATGGAATATATTATGGCATTAGAGGTGGGCATGTTGGGCTCTTTGTCATGAAGATGTAGAATGAAGAGACAAGCTGATCTTGATTCAAATGAAAAAAATAGAGAAATAAACAATTAGAGTAAGGAAAATCATGTTCATTGAATGTGACATGAATTAGAATAAAGCATTTCTCGAATTTGTCAGGACACCTTGTGTAAAGACTATAACCTATGAACAAACACTTGAGAATGAAAATCAAGCTTGTGTGTTAATTATATGGTTTGAGTAAGGATAACATACAACTTTGCCAAAGACTCGAAAATCATAGTTTGGTATTGATGATGTAATTTTTTTATAAAGAGATTGATTATTTAGAATTGTGGTTGGCATTCTATTGATAAGATAAAGGCGTATGTGAAATGCTTCCCTTAAAGGAGATAGGCATTTTGACTTGAGCAGAAAAAGTCAATCCGAGTTTCAATAATGTATTTATACTTTCTTTCAACAACACCATTTTATTATGTGTGTGAAGACAACTATGTCGGCTGAATACTTTCTTGATTAAGAAAAAAGGTGAAAATTTTAAACTCTCCCCCGTTAGATTACAAAGCTTTAATGGGTAAATTGAACTATTTTTCAACTAAATTTTTAAAGTTTTTGATAGCGGCTAAGGCATCGACGTCAAGGCCGGAGGAAAAGATCAACAATACCTAGAGTTAATAGCAACAAAAGATATATAGTACTTATCACCATCCATAGAAAGAACAAATGCTAGCCCTATAAATAAGTGGATTAATTCTAAAGGTTGTTTGGATTTGATTTTGATTATTGAAAATGAAACTAGTGTAATTTATCAAAGCTAACAAGCATCGTAAAATTCAAAACTTTTGTTTATTACCCACCAACAATGGTCATACAATTGTTTTTCAAAACAATTTGAATAACATACTTACTTGGATGACCAAACCTCTTATGTAAAAGACTAATTGAAGTAGTACAAAAAGCATGAAAGCTTGCTGGAAATTCGGACTCTATTTGTATAGACAAAGTACCATCGAGATTGTACATGATTCACAATTTTATTGGATGAAAAGTGACACCATAGAACTAGGTTGTAAGGTTTTGTATCATTAAGAAAAATGATTCTTCGTACTATGATAGTAGCTTATACAACCTTCCTTTAATAATCCACTTAAACCAATAGTGTTCCCCTTCACTTTATCCTTTATAAAATAGCTATTAGATGTATATTTAATTTTAATATCATTGTCAAAAGAAGTTTAGAAATGCTTACTAGATTTTTAGGGATGTTGGGAACACGTAAGATGTCTTAAAGATGAATACATGAACCAAGAGAAGTATAAAAAACACGCATGACTAGTATAAGTGATGTAAAGTCCTTGACCATTGCCTACAAGTAAAGAATTTACGAGCCAAAATAAATCATCGATTAAGTTCTTGACTGAATTAGTGAGATGATGAGTGGCTTCATTTTCAAGTATCGGCCAGACTAGCAACTCAAAAGTCAAAAGTGGCCATGTAGGCTACTCTTGGTCAGTTTTGGAAAATATCCTAAGTTAGAACACTTGGGTGAAATTTCTATTAAACTTATCTACGCACTTAGCGGTGAGTAGATTGAACTTAAAACAAATTTGATAAACAACTCACTCCTTGAGCAAAGTTCTTCTGCATTATTAGTGTTACCGATGGTAAATCCTTCATTGTTAACACCCGCCCCAGTGTTAAAGCCACCAACAAATCCTTTATAATTTTCATTCTAATTTCCTTTTCTAGAACCTTGACCTTGATATCCTCCACCTTCACCGATGGTAAATTGGAATTCTAGTTTCCCTCCATTTTATTTCAAATACCTTGAGCATTACCCACTCTTTCTTTTAACATTACCGATCCCGAGCTACATTGGTCGTGTAGTTACTTTTAGTTTCTTTCTTATCTATGATCTAACTATTTTGAAGTCTAGCCTCATGTGTCATGTAACATTGCATAGGCTTCATTCGGATCACATGGTCAACATATTTTGCTTCAATGTAAACAACAATAAGATGGCGGGAATGATCTAATCCAGTGATAAGATGAGTGATTGGATCAATATTGCTTATAGGACTACTTAGAGGACTCCTAGTTAAAGCAAGTCCCTTAGTAATTGTTCCAAGTTTTGTAAAATATTCAGTCATTAATAACGATCATTTCCTCAAATTAAAAAAGAGCATTTTAAGATGAACTTTCTTTGCCATTGATTGATTAAAGCTTTGTTTTTCCAAATTTTTCCACAATTGAAGTGTGAGAGCTTACCATAAGACTAAGTATTTCAGGTTCATTGAAGACATGATCAGAGCGAAGCTAATCTTGATGCTTCCATGCAACATAATACGGATTTTCATGACCTCTTATTAGATCCAAAAATATCGAATTAGATTCATTAGGAAGAAATTGATTTGGACAAAGCCTAGATCCATCAATATAGCTCTCAAGGCCCATTCTGTGAGATGGAAGAAAGTACTTCTTATTTCTAGATCATGTAATTAGTGCGAGCAAGTTTGATTGGTGTAGTAAAAGTAAAGGAGGCTCAAAAGCAGTGTTAATTTCAGGATTTGAACTTGAAGAGGCCATGATTATGAATAGAAATGGCTCACGATACCAAGTTGAAAGATATTGTTGTGTTTGGTTGAGAAGAAAATTCTGAGAATGAAAAGAAAAAATTATTGAACTGAGTTCATTCTATTAATCACTCGACTGAAGATTACAAGTCTTTTATATATAAGTCCAGAAGATTCTATCAGGAACAAAAGCATGAGCAAACCTTCACAACTGGCAACAAACTTTGAGAGGGAAAATTATAACAAACTCTAAGCAGTTAATCAACTGTATAACTAACTGCTGACATAGCTAATCATGGCTCAGCAAATGGTTTTTAATATTTTGCTGACTCGCCTGCCTGACATTAGAAGCTTATTTCAAAGCTTATTCTTAACATTGGAGACAACTCTGGGCCAAGATTATCCTATATCACGTGAAAAAACTCAATGTGATGGTGAAAATGTAGTGTAATTATATTTTTACTTTTTAACCAATTGCAAAATTTTTCGATATTGCTTGGTTGTAAACTTGTAATAAGCTGATAATCAGTCGATTGCTCTTTGAACTTATAATTTGTGTACGTGATGTGATGTGATCTATCACTATATTCTTTTTCTTAAATTCTAAGAATTATCTGTTGCCGCATATGTTGAACAAAGTTGATAAAGGTTTTAAAAGCAGATTTTGTTTACAATGACACTTTCCTGTCAGGAAGATCCTGAAAAGAACAATTAGATGATCATTCATTGACATGTATATAGTCCTTCGTCAATAATCTTCACTAATTCATATTTAGTGATTTCTGAGATATTTTCATTTGCAATTTGTATATTCCTAATTTTGTATATTCCTCATTCCAATCTCTTATTCTTCGTTTACAATTCGTGAGTAAAAAGGAGGGCGTGCTATGTTGCATTGGGTGTATGCTACACGTCTCAATTTTGTTATTCGTGGCCATTTTTTTTTCCCTTGATATAGGTAATAGTTTTTTTTTTTGGTTGCATTGTTGTTACTTATACATTAAATAGCTTATTATGCAATATTAATTTTAAAAATATGACGGTAAAATTATTATTAATAGCAAAAAACTTATTATTAGTAATGTAAAAGTACAAGGAATGTAACATATATAGCAGATCTCTCTATATATATATATATGTAAATATATGTATGCATGCATGTATATTATACACGCAGCATATAGACCCTGACCAAATATTCGATTCTCTGTGTATATATATCGATCATTCGTCACCTGGGGCAAAGTAACAGACATTAATTGGAGGAAGAGGCTTCTTCCTTTGCAGAGTCACAGCTACAACAAGAAGTCAAACGAAGATATTTGATGCTTCCAAAGAGACACGTATACAATGCC
>JASUUG010001049.1:0-37118 GCA_030449905.1 Luvunga scandens | reverse complement strand
ATGTTTGGGTATTGGTACCTCGGTAGGAGTCCTGTTTACAAGGCAGTTGGGAGCAAAAGTGAGTGTGGGATCTGAAAAAGATTAGAGTTCAAGAACTTAATATAAAGGTATGTGTAGCTAACCTGCAAAGTAGGTACCTATATCTAATAATATTAACAGGGACTTCAATCTAGACTTTGACCACAGTTAATAATGCTGTTTTCTTCCATTTATATCAATAACATTACAGGAACATTGAGGTTATCAAAGGCTTCAAAATCTGCTATCACTGCATCAATCAACATAAATATATGTAGCATTAAAGTTGGAGATACCTAAAGTGCTGCAGGAATAGACCAATTAACTTAGTCTTCATAGTTGATATGAGATTCATAGTATTGGATTATTAACCAGCTCAATTAGACATGGTGCATTATCTCCTATATGGCTTAAAGTGATAATTTTGAAACTCAGAACCAAAAGTAATTGATTCTTCATCGAGCTTCTTCTTCAATCTTCTCCACGTTCTCAACATATCGGATTGTATTAAGCCCCTATAGAGAGTTTCAAAAGTAACTTTTTGTGGAAGCAAACCCTTCTCTATCATCTCAACGAAATACTGGCAAGCCTCTTTCCACTTCTGTTTCTCACACAACCCATGAATTAACATTGTGTAAGAATCTAAATCCGGCCCCAACCCACTTCCTTTCACATCATTCCAAATCTCTCTCACTATATCCATTCTATTCAATGCCATAAACATCCCTATCAATATATTATACATATGCATATTGGGCACACATAAACCATCTTCTTTCATCTGCCTATACAACTTCATAGCGCCATTCGCATCCTTCCTCCCCCGATATTCCTTAAAGAAACAATTATAAGTCTCCGCAGAAGGACTAACCCCGTTCCTCACCATCTCACCAAGCAACTCCTCTGCATCCTCAATCCTCGCACACGAACAAAGGCACTTAACAACAGAAGTATACGTAGCAACAGCCGGACAAATCCCTTTCTCCTTCATAAAATTCAACTTATCAAGCGACAACTGCGGCTTATGAGCCCGGCAAAACACATGTAACACAATTGAAAAACTAGTGACATCCGGTTCAATCCCTCTCACGCGCATTTCATCAAATACCTTTTCGGCATTCCTTATCGTTTTCTCAAATCTCTCATTCGGATGCAAGCTCGCCCTCCTACAAACCCCATTTAACAACACATTATAAGTCACAACATTCGGCTCGACTCCTCTCTCTATCATCTCTCCTAAAAACCTCTCCGCCATGTCAATTCGATTAATTTTACACCACCCATAAATCAAACTCGTGTACATTTTCACATTCGGTATGATCTCATGCTTGTTCCTGTTAAAAACCTCAACAGCAACTTTTACATAGCCGTATTTACAAAGGGTATCGAGCAAGAAGCAAAAGAAGTTAACGTCATTGTTGTTGTTTTGATTTTCAGTTTGAACAAAACATTTCATGTCGTCAAATGCTCGAATCGCCTGACGGGTGAGGCCAGCGGCGATTAATCGGCGGATTAAGATCAAGAACGCGGATGAAATGGGGGTGACGTTGTTTTGGTCCATTTGGACGATGAGTTGCCAAACGACGTCGAATTGGCGGACTTTGGAGAGAATGTCGATGATGAGATTGTAAGAGGAAACGGAGGTGGAGGGAGGAGGGCTGTTGGAGTTGGAGGGTAAGGATTGGGAATAATGGAAAAAGGCCAGGGAAACTTTGGAGGAGTGTTGGAGGCGGAGGAGTGTTTGGTTCAGGAGGTGAGGGGTAAGAGTGATGCCGTGGAGCTGGAGAGAGGACTCCATGGCGTGGAACGGGTTGTGCTGGGTAAGTACGATTTGGGAAAGTAAGTCGGCGTCGTTTGATGGCACCAGTTTTGGAAGGTCGATGGCGGCGGGAAGAACGGCGTCGTTTTCCGTGGAGTAGAAGTGGTAGTGGTTGTGGTTGAGTTGAAGGAACCGGCGCGTAATGGCGGAAGTAGAGGTACGTGTTTGGACTGAGAGTAACGATCGGAGCAGCGCCATATTCAGCGTTCAAAGAAACTCCAACAACAACCATGATTCTTTTGTACTTGATCATAAGCAGGGGTCTAAATAAAATAATCTTTATCAATCACTAGATTAAATAAATGTAAGCTGCTTTGTAAATCTTTTTAAATAGAACGTTATAAGTAGAATTTTCACAAAATAAATTTTAGTTTATTTAGTTATAAAAATTTTGTTATTAAAAATTATAAAATTATTTTAATATATAGATTTTTTAAAGTTGTACTATAAAAGGATTGAGATATGGTTGTCAAATAATTAAAAGATATTTTAGTCATTTTAATATTTTAAAAATTTAAAAAAACTTTTTAACTTCTATCTCTAAAAGTTTAAAATTTAAGTTTGCTAGTAAGGATAAAATAATTTATTTAATCTTTAAAAATTCTATTAAAAATTTACTAAATAACAACAAAAAGAATTAAAAAGAGCTTATCAAATTAACAAAGTATTTATAACTTTTAGATAAGTTCTACTATACAAACACTTATTTTGTCTTTAAATGTAATTTCAGTGAAAGATTTCAATTAATAGCACAACTTTTTATAATTTAATAGAACTATAATCAAGATATTGAGACCAAACTAATTTGATTACCATGAGTGGGTTGTAAAGTGTAGTTACAAAAATTATCATTTTGATTTAGTTATCCATAGTTCAAGTGGTATAGAAATGAAATATGCACTACATTAATAGTTAATTAACGGAACATATCAAATTTTATGTATAAACATTGATAAATGAAATATACATAGTTTCAAAATACTAGTATATGTTTCTATATAAATTTGAAAATATATAAAGTTATCTTAAAAGTTTCTATGCCGACAATAGTTACTTTAATACAAAATGTTAGTGGTAAAATTTGAATAAGGCATGATATGACACGTGTGAAGATATTGCACATGACTTTAAGTCCTTGAAAGTAGTGAAGGAAGAGCTCAAGACGAGAGGGTAAAATGGAAAAATCTCAAAAAATTAGCATCGGCCTCCCAAATCATTTGAGAATACTAAAAAACAACAACGATATGCGGATGACACTAAGCACACCATTTAGCACCGAATGGTGCGTTTCGAAGTAAATATAAATTAGCCATTGTAACTTCAAAATGGCAAGACACACAGTGTTGACAAACACACACTCTCTCACTCTCTCCCTCACAGTAAAGATCAGACTAAGCTACCAATCTCACCGCTTCGTTCTTCCTCACCATTCTCACCATCGGCTCCCTTTCTCCCTCGAAATTTTTTCAAGTTACATTCAGATATGAAGACAAATTATGAATTGTAGTATTCTTAATTTCCTCTATAGCAGGAAGCGTGGTTGCCAAATTGCTAATGCCATACTATTTTCTTTTATTTTTTTTTATTTTGGATCAGGCACTAGGTTGGAATCTTTCAATTCGGTCACAATAATTTAGATATGAGGGCATATGACATGTGCAGGTGTTCATACTAAGGCCTATCAAGTCAAATCATATCACCATTAATTGATGCATTTTTTTAAGCCATATTTAGATATGAAGACAAATTATGAATTGTGGCATTCCTAATTTCCTCCATAGCAGGAAATGTGGCTGCCAAACTACCAATGCCATGTTATTTTCTTCTGATTTTTTATTTTGGGTTAGGCACTAGCCCAGAGTCTTTGAATTTGGTCACGATAACTTAGATATAAGAGAGCAGATATATCACGTGAGGGAGAGAACGAGAGAGCAGGTTTGTACCGTAAGGAAGAGAGTAAAAGAGCAGGGCTATGCATGAGCGAGAGAGTAGATCTGTGTTTTGAGGGAGGTAGAGTGAGAGAGCGTGTGTGCATTGATGGTGCATGTGCCTTTTTAAAGCTACAGTGACTAATTTATATTTAGTTTGAAATGCAGCATTCGGAGCTCAATGGTGTGCTACCTATTGTATGAATCTCATTTTTGAATAAAAAATATCTCGTACAGTATATTCAAGTCGCCACATGTTAGTACAAGACCACAAAATAGTGACAACCTTGCCAATAGCAAGGTCTTGACTTAGGTTGTCTCCAAAATATCTCTTTACAAGCCACCAAAATTAAAAGGAGAAGGTCCCTCAATACCTCCATTTCAAAATCCTCTACAATCTCAATTACCCACGAATCCAATAACCAAACTCTATCTTCAACCAAAAGGTCTCCTAAGTTTTTCGCATCAACCTCACTCTCACTTTTGAGCTTTCTAACGAGTTAGATTGCCAAATCCTATGTCTTGTTGGTTTAACTTCCACATATTTGCCTCTACAAGATAAGGGATTCACGTGAAAATAAAGAGAAAAAGCCATCGAAATAAACAATCAAACTCACAAAGAGGAATGCAACGAATGAAAGTGTCTTATGAGTTCTAGTGAATACATGAGGAACCTCCCTACTAGGGGGCAAAAGTTGCCCCCAACCTTTGGTCGTGACAAACCAATGATTGTACCAAGATGTCAAATAAGTAATGACACCTCAAAGGCACGGCACACCTTCTTAAAATACCTATTATGCAACAACCAGAACCCATGAATAGCACCCCATTCTCTAAAGGGCTAGATTTATCCTCTCCTATATTTGGTTGCCTTACTCCTAAACCAGGCGGTAGCTTTTTTTGGGAAAAAAAAAAAAAAAAGGCAAATGAATAGGAGGATTATGCCATGAGATCCTGAACAATCCCTATTGAGACTGTCCCCTAATAGAAGATCTCACCAGGTAAAAGTTTAGTCTCCTTCACCTCATTCTTCACTAAAGAAAACTAGATCTCAAGTGATAAATTTGAATAAGGCATGATACTTATTACACAAAGATATTGCACATCACTTTTAAAGCATTTAGAAAGTAGTAGTGAAAAAGAGCTAAGACGAGAGGGCAAAATCAAGGATTCCTCAAACCAACATCACCACAATATAATTTGAGAATAATAGAAAATTCCTCTTACAACATCCAGTAGCCACGCTGTCCATATTGACCACGAATAAATGATAACTTTCGCGAACAACAGGACACATCATTACGGTATGATCCCCCTTGTTCTGCTTTTAAAATATCTCGCTATAGCTATGAAAGTCAAATTAGAGAAATGGGACTGGACATAGCTACTGCATAATCTCTGGCAATGAGAAATCATGTGCTTTTCAGTCAATTGATTCATTTGAAATGAGTTAATTAAAATTAAAGACATCGACAAGAAAGACTCCCCTCTAGAGGACCAGTTAACCGATCTAAGCAACCTCAAAACATTAATAAGAGGACGAACTAAAAAAACTTCACTACTTAAGGAAAGAACTAATCAATAGTTGAGTCACCACATGTCTACAAAAAGACACAAAGATGACTTGGGGGCCTTCCACCTTAAAGGTCATGTTGGTCTCAGCCAAACGAGGCGAGTTCTCTCATTGACAATAGTATCGACTTTTCTCCCCCTTTCTAAGATTTCTTTGAAACTCATCATCTCTTTCTTAGCAATCTCATTGGCTTGACTATTGGTGTGTTGTTGCCAACAACTGCCAATGTCGCCTTAATATTTGTTTCTTTGATTTCAAGTTTGTCTCACCCACAATCTTCCCCAAAGTTATTTTTAGGCGAGTTAGTCTCCACTTATTACTAGAAGCGCCTCTGAGAAGAAGCTCTCATAGTGTTTTGAACCAAAATCAGACCAAAACACAAAATTACATACACATATAGATGATTATATTTAGAGGGAAGTTTTTTAGGGCGAAATCTAGGAAAATTATATTTTGTTATGATATGAAGTTATTTTATTTATAATTAATCCAAAATTTCTTATGACTATATAAAAACTATTCCTATATAAAATATTACTATAGAGATATTTTACTCTAATTTAAATTGATTCTATAATCTCACAGCTCAAATTTTTATTCCCATATTAAATTATAACTGTCCCAAATACTTGGAGAATAAATTCTATAATAAATTATTTTCCAATTGATGTTTTTATGTTTGTTTTAGAGAAGAAAAATTGTGTTTTTGACATGATACTTTTTTAAATCAAAATGCATTTGGTAACTTATTTTAAACAGTATATAAAAATGAAAATAGTGAAAATATAATTGATTGTTTGTCTAAAAAAATTGTAACAATAAAAGAGAGTAAAGAATTACTTATTATTTAATAATTTTTTTATTGTTGCATTATATCTTTTGTGGGTTATTGTCATAAAATGTCATTTTTTTTAAATGGTCTTTTATTATTGTAGACTTTACTTTACTAGATAAATATAAAAGTGTCTATAAATTATTAATGATTTTATGGTTGTTTTAGAGAAGAAAAATTGCGTTTTTGACGTGATACTTTTAAAATCAAAATGCATTTGGTAACTTATTTTAAACAGTATATAAAAATAAAAATAGTGAAAATATATTTAATTGTTTGTCTAAAAAAGTTGTAACAATAAGAGAGAGTAAAGAATTACTTATTATTTAATAAATTTTTTTATTGTTGCATTCTATTTTTTGTGGGTTATTGTCATGAAATGTCATTTTTTTTAAATGGTCTTTTATTATTGTAGACTTTACTTTACTAGATAAATATAAAAGTGTCTATAACTCTATATAATATCATAATGTAAGAAAAAGGAATAGAATAGGGTTGGGGATCATATCTTTTGCCACTTATATACGAGCAACTTTTGATGTTTACTCCTAAAACTCTTCCGCAGACAATCCAGTTGAACTATATTATGGGTCTTTCAAACCAATCATACCAATGAGTTTCGTTAAGATTGATAGAGCCTATTTGCACATTTGGCATATGCACATTTGATGAAACTGAAAAGTAAATACACCTTTCTCTATGAGAACAATTAGCCTTCTCTTTCGAGAAAACTGCACTTTCATGCGAGAAGAGCCTTTAGCTTGAGTATTGCAACGAGGCTGTGTTCTTGTTTATTTTCTTGTTCAGGCTCTTTTATAATTTGTAAAAGGATTCCAGTTACCCGATAAAAATGATTAAAGTGACTTCA
The DNA here is from genome assembly GCA_030449905.1 of Luvunga scandens. Taxonomy (NCBI): domain Eukaryota; kingdom Viridiplantae; phylum Streptophyta; class Magnoliopsida; order Sapindales; family Rutaceae; genus Luvunga; species Luvunga scandens. The sequence continues at coordinate 30,080 of JASUUG010001049.1, read as the reverse complement.
GAACTGGAATTAGAAAAGGCAATCTCATATACAACAGCATTGCGCTGTAACAAACATGACAAAATTCTCAGACTACCATTTTTCCTAAGTTTAAAATTGCTGAGTCAAAAAAAGCCCTCGTTGGAATTTCCCAGTAACATCATCCAAATCAATGACTCCTGGCTCAGTTCTTTTCTCCATCTTAGTCTTGTTAAGCTCTGAATTTAGTTCAGCAATCTGCTTCTGTAATTTTGCTCCCTTGTCTGGTAATCTCTCCACAGTAACCTGAAAACAATGTTTCAAAAAGAGCATTCAACATTCAAGCAATTAAAGGTAAATGAGCACGTACGCCAGTAAGTTTTTTAAATAAATTTCTTAAGAAGACTGTCTAAACTATAGGCTGCAATCAAAACAGTCAAGTACATTGCCAGCCTAATTACTCAAACTCAGTTTTTGAAATTTTATACTAATTGACTTTAGCATATAATCCTTTGTGCTTATATATTCAGCACCCTTATAATTGAGGTTTAGATCCTTAGAAACAATGAAATCGCGATGACAAAAATAGTATAAATGCTGATGAATGATTCAAAATTTTCGCAGGCAATCAATAGGCACTCCCACAAATAGTATAAACTATATGCCACAATCGAAACAGTCAAGTACATTGCCAGCCTAATTACCCAAACTCAGTTTTTGAAATTTTATACTAATCGACATTAGCATATAAACCTCTGTTCTCATATATTCAAAACCCTCATAATTGAGGTTTAGATCCTTGGAAGAAACAATGAAATCACGATGACAAAAATAGTATAAATGCTGATGAATGATTCAAAATTTTCACAGGCAATCAATATGCACTCCCACAAATAGTATAAACTATATGCTGCAATCAAAACAGTCAAACATTGCCAGCCTAATTACTCAAACTCAGTTTTTGAAATTTTATACTAATCGACATTAGCATATAATCCTCTGTTCTCATATATTCAAAACCCTCATAATTGAGGTTTAGATCCTTAGAAGAAGCAATGAAATCACGATGACAAAAATAGCACAATTGGTGATGAATGACTCAAAATTTTCGCAGGAATTCAATATGCACTCCCAGAAATTTTACATATACTTTTAACTAATTAATTTTTCTTAATAACCATTTACTCAAATTGATAGAGGCGCACAAAGGAGATGAGAGAAGATATAAGGATAATGTTGGTTTTGGCTGACAATTCCATAAACCCCTAGGGCTTACAAAGCCTCATCCCAAGGAAAGAACTTGCACTTATACCAACTGTCATGCACACATTGAAGAGGAAGCCCAAATACTTATAAGCCCACATGCCAAGCCTAACATAGCAATGTGGGACTCAATTAAAGTCATTACAAAACCTATTTAAATATAAGGCTAAAATCCAGAAAAACTGGGGAAAATGTTTAAATAAACAGGTTTATCAATCGTCAAGACATTCTAATTATTATTACTTACAATAAAACCGTACCTTGTTTGATAAAAGTTGTGACAGCCTTTTAATTCTTTCCTTGATATCAGACTCCGTCAGTTTAGCTTCAGTATTTGGGGAAGAAGATTTTTTGTTCAGTTTTATGTCTCTAGGATTGAAAGCATACTCAGCCCTGTGAGAAGCACAAAGATTTTACCAACAGCATGCTATTGAAATATAACAAATACATAAACAATTGGTTCAAAAAGGTAAAAGATCCTTCAAGTACCCATCAATGTTTCGTTCAAGCAAGTAGCTAGATGACGAATTATCAACAAATGTAGTTCCTTTTCTCCTGCACCCAAAGTTAAGCAGCAATAATTTTGAAACAGCATGGCAGATGGAAGTCAACCAAAACATTATAGTCCATGAACAACAGTACACCATTAACTTAGTAGACCAATTACTTTTATCTTAATGGTTTTTAGCATCTTCAATAAAGCCTGATAAACTAGAAAGAAGAAAATGTTACAAGATTCTACTCATCCTGCAGCGCATTTACAAGCTATCCAGAAAACATACAACTTAAATCAGAATTTCAGGATCCTGGAGTTGAAAATCTATGTAACACCAAACGAGTTTTACTATTAGCAGCATGCATGCACAGACACTGATACCCTAGCAAACACAAATATAGGATATCAAATTTGCAACCGTTCTAAATTCTAGAAATGTGAATAGGAAACATGTTGAAAACTAGTACTTAAAAAGTCAAAATGTCAGCAATAGACATATCATTGGTGTAATGAGATAGTTTATTGCACCCAAGGAGGTAAGAATAAGGAAGAAATTTTCACCTTATCACTTCCTCTTCTTCCTGAACTACTTGCACCGGTGCTGTCTTGGAGAAGAGTAAACTGTGATGACTAACTCCCGCTATACCTAGAGTGTCAAGGAACTGTATGTGGGCTTCCAAGGACTCATCCCTAGGAAAAAGGGTATTAGGATACAAAAAAAATTAAGGTTAACCCTCCTGTTTAAAAGAATTAAATACACAACCATAGTCAAACTGGACATTGAGTGAAAGCATACTGTACATGTACAGTCACATGCTCACAATGCTGGTTAATATATTATGTTACAAAAGTAAGATTCAGCTATGCATACACATATTGGTAAAAATTACTATTATATTATAGTTTAGCAGATAAAAGTCTTAGGCATCATAAACACATCCATTATCAAAATTAAAAGGATGGATCCGACAAGAGTATCATAACATTGAGCTAACAAAAAAATAATCATAACCTATTTGACCAACTTAAATAAATATAGTTACTGAGATTATATCAGGGCCCGGCACCATTTAGATGTTTTCATTTGACTCAGTTCAGGGAAAAGGACTCAGTTATTGCCACAAGGAGCAGGAGGTAAAAGCTCCAAAAAAGTTTAAGGATGGTACCATTACCAATTTACCATGCAAGTTTATACCATGTTGACTAAATCATTGCACAGTTTAAGCATGCAAATGAGGAACAAAGAGGTAAAGATTTCACAGAAACTAAAATAATGCTGTAGTTTCATTACATGTTGTGCTGGTCCCCATGCTCGTCATGTAGTTGCTGCTGGGTGAGAGAAATATCAAACCCCTGTGTGGGTAGACTGAGAAGTTCCCGAAGATCCTGAAAGATGAAGACAATACATCAAGCATCACATAGAAATGAAAATTCAGTTGAGCAATATATTTCAACTTTACAGGCATGTACCTGCTGGCTAAAATACCGAATCTGTTCTTTGTGCTCAGTGGCTGTCTTAAACAATCCCCCTTTGAATATCTAAACCACGCAGTTTGAACAGTCAAGATGATGCCAAACTCAAGTGTAACAAAAATAAAGACAAGCAAACAGTAAACCTTCTAATCATCCCCTCATAAAGAACTGCATAGAGACTATCTTAATACAACTTGTATCATAGAAAGCATCTAGAAAAATCCATTATTTCTCTAAAATAAGTGGTAGATTGTGTTGAAGTATAGAACATGGGCTTCTTCAATTCATTTCAACACTTTTGCAGAGTATGATATTTCCTTCAAGTGATTGAGATGATTCCAAAACAGCCATGGGTCCATGTAGGTTTATGGACCCATGCAGGTTTACAACTTGTTGCAACAAATTATTTAGCAGTGTGGTAGTCTCAACAGCTCAAAATCACAACTTTGGAATTACAAAATATGGCTAATAAAAGGAAAAATCTCTGTACAGCTACAACCAAACAGAGGAAGGAAACAAGTCTCTAACCTGCTTTCTATAAATCTTTTCTTCAACTGTTCCACACGTCATTAATCTGTACACAACGACATCCTTTTTTTGTCCAATTCGATAAGCACGATCAACGCTTTGATTATCAGTACTGTATATATAAAAATAAATTAATTGAATAAAAAGAAAATGGCTAAACAATGAAAATATTATGCCTTAGTGACATTTTTCAATAGACCACCATCTCATCGTAGCTATAATTTACACATCATCAACTTTGCAGTTGACTGTGATTCCTCTACTACTTTTTTTTTTTAATCTGCTTTTGTGTTTGGATCGGACAATGGAGCTACTTTTAGTTATACCCTGAAAGATGGGGTTAGAACCAGGTATCCTGTACAAAACATGGGATGCTTCATGACAAAGGAGGTGGCATCTTAAAGATCAATATCCAACAGTAGTTTTCAATTTTATTTCGAGTCACTGCCATAGTTTTCTGTTATAGCGTGTAAGCAGTAAAATCAATAAGAGCAAATGTAAGTTGATCCAACAGCTTTTACCATGCTTGATCTAAATTTCAATATAAATAGTCAAATTTCTCTCTCAGCTCTTGCAACAATATAAACATGATTTCTGCAGCTGTATGCATTTAGATGTCAACAAGTGTTATTTTCCTTGACGTTTTTTATTGAGATAGTTTCTGGTCAAGCGAAATTAGGAAGGCCATATGTTTTAGAAGTGATCCAGTCAAAGATATTTTTCTTTTGACATTCTAGTGGGTAGAGAAAGATGCTCTGGTCATCCATACTTGGACATGACAGCCATATTCGGTGTTAACTGAGAGGCATAGGATAAGAGAAGAATCAAGTAAGCAGTAGATACAATACATCAGTAATCAAAACCTGATAGTTTACAGTACATATTAAGCTAATACGTAACAATCTTCATGTCAAGATTTAGTAAAATAATGTGTTAATAATAAATTACCAATTCCAAGGGGGTAAAAGAAGGAGGCACCTTGGATTCCAAGCAGGATCCACCACAATCACACGGTCTGCTTTAGTAAGTGTGAGGCCTAGACCCCCAACTTGAGATGTCAAAAGAAATATAGGAGCCACGTCACCCTCTTGAAAATCCTTAAAATAAAGAAATATTAAGACATTAAAATTTCACACCAGCAAACAATCAATAAAATTGACTTTGTGGTAAACTTACATTAACAATCTTCACTCTGTCACTAGCTTTTGTAGTACCATCAATGCGTAGAAACTTGTAACCTTTGGAACCAATAGATTCCTATGAACAAAACAAAGATCAAGCACAAATTGGCTTTTATATACAGTAAATTACTAATCCAATATTCAACCAATGGAATGTCTCAATTTGTGACCTAGATTACTTTTGCAAACTTCACAAGTGAAATTCAACTGAATTTTTTAAATATACAGGCTGGCACACCAGTTTTTATGTTGTTTCCAGCTTTCAAGTTGGCAATAAATGAGTTCATGCAAAAGGGAAAACAAAAAATTAAGATTGTAAGAAAAATGGTAAAAAAACATTTTGTTGAATGCATCATATTTATATTTCAGTAGTCAAACTGTGTGTCCTAGCTTTTGGAACTAATATCACATGTTTTGAGTACCAATAAGTTGTCACAACCTTTGTATGGAGCTTGTCATGACAGGAATATCTACAACAATAGATATTTTGCCATGTCAATCATTTTTTGGACATGAAGCTTAATGCATTTAAGAGTGTGAGTACAAAGGCAGACCAGATGTCAACTTGAGGGGCAAAACAACTTTACCTAGCAACACCATACAAAAAGCTCATTACTCATCTAAACTAACAATGTACAAAAAATAAATAATTGTTACCAGTTTAAACTAAAAATGAAACAAGCCAGAAGCTAGCACCTAGACGGAGTCAGAACTCAACTGACTTGGGAACTTGAATTAAGAACTAGGTAATGATATAATGATGAGATTTGGATTCAATTTTTTCAAATATCTCAGCAAATTCCTGAAATGAGTGGGTTTATAGCACTTTTATTTACCACACTACCAACTACCCTCATGAAACACTTCGAAGGTCAACAGCTAAAGATCGTATTACTTCAAAGGCATCACAAGCTGGGAAACCATAGATTAGAGCAAACCTGAATAAGGTTAAGCATCTTGCGAGTTTGTGAGAAGATAAGAACATTATGACCCTCTGGAATCAATTTATCCTGTCAACAAACATAGAACAAATTACACTTCAGCAAAGACGGAACATATTTGGACCTTTAATCTGCAAATTTGTGGCATCTCTAACCAATAGTGACAAAATAAAAGATATTTTGCATGAGATGTAGTCATGCTGCTCTTGAAAGTCATCTTTCTCAGCAACATCCGCAATATGCATAGCCAGTTTTTCTGCCAAGGCAGCATCTTCTGGATTAAGCATTGAATCCATCCCATCTAGGACATCTTCAGCTGCTCTCTTTGTCAAGAGAAGTGGGTGATCACATATTTTCTTCAGAATCTACTTCAAAGCAAACAATAACTGTTTATTATCTTGTTGTAAATTATAGGCACCTAAAGCATAAAAATGTAAGAAAAGACTTTGCAAACGTCCAAAAAAATAATAAATAAAAGAACTTGGCCAAAAAACCGAAGAAAAAAAAACTGAATAATTCGAAAGGAAATATCTGTAGAAGCCTCAGTAGATGTAAAAAATAATTATGTTTAGGATCACACACTAAAGCAAGAAATAGAAAGAATGAGCAAAGTGAAGACTAAACAACAAAAATTACCGTAAGCGCTGCCAATGGTGAGCCATCAAAAGCAGAAAGAACTATCTCACTATTCAAGAAAGCTTCATAGAGTTGTCGCTATATAGATGAGAGAAGAACTGTGAGCTTAACAAGATAATCGAGATGAAATTACAAGAAACGAAAAATGTTGCCAGAGTTGAGCAAAATGTACCTGACAACTAGTCAATCTTAGCCACACAATCATCTCATTCTTTTTAGAAAGTGTTGCGCTTGATGCGACATCATCTTCACAAAGCACCTCATTCTTTAAGCGGCGCAAAAAGTAAGGTTGAATCCGTTCCCGTAGTTCCTAAGCAAAAACATAATAATGCTAAACGTCATGCTACAGTAAAAATCTCTTTATTGGCATAATATTATGCAAGCATGAAAAAAGAGTTAATAGTTTTTACAATACATGATAACAAAAAGGGCACCTAAAATTAAAAACAAGAGGTGAAAACAAAAACTAGAAAAACAAAACAATAGGAATAACTAGCAATCACATCTCTAATTAAACTTAGCTGATATGCAACGTTCACCTGGCAACCTCACCAAACCCCCAAAGAATTTAACATATAATATATCCTAAACAATATTTTCTTAGTGATTATAGTCTGATCATAAAGGAAGAAAAAAATCAAGGAACCAATGACCAGTGTACATTGGTATGAATGCATTATGCATGATAAGCAAGAGAATTTTGCAATTCATATAACTGTCTTAGAGATTTTCTGTATTTAAACGCAAGTCTCACTGCCACCACAAAACAATTAATAAACTTAGATAGAGACCAAGAAAAGGCTTGGAATGAACCCGTTTAACTAACCACAATATACATGCTTGGTCAAAAAAAAAAAAAAAAAGCGCTCAAGGTAATTCAAAACGCTATACTTTAATTAAATGGACATATACATAATATACTTACCATGACAAATAAAGTAAAAAAGGGAGAATCAGAGCCTCCAAGTTATAATGGTTCCAATAAGATAAAACGGATAATAAAATCATCACCTTTGCAACTGCAGAACCAATACGCTTTTCCCTATCTAAAGCATGTTTGTCGTTTCCACGAAGTATGGGTAGCTCATATTTTTCCTTAAACCTGACAATATTTTGAACCTTCAAGCCACAAGAATCACAAACTTAAGCAAAATAGAGCTTCAAGAATGTATTTACCATTTATTATCGCCCAATAGCTCAGGGCAACAGAAGTTGAACAAAGCCCAAAGTTCCTATTTGAGAGTAACAGGAAAGAAAAGCCAAAACATAACATCATATATATTTTGCCTCAATTGCAGTAAAACCATAGTGGAGTATTATAAGGTACAAAGAACAAAAAAAAAAGAGCAAAGGTTAAAGAAAATACTTTAAGATTGTTTTGAATTGGGGTGCCGCTTATGATTATACGGTGAGCACTTGGTATCTCAAGCAAACTTTTGGCCCTCTGTGTGCTAGGGTTTTTTATGAGATGCCCCTACAATGGTAAATCCATCAATCAAGGAAAAGATAGAGTCATAATGTAACATAACAGTGTCAAAGTAAAACAAATGCTGATATGAAAGCAATTACAGGAAAAAAGAAAATTTCACAAGCTGGTATCACTATTATCCCCCAGGTACAAACTCTGTATGGCACATAAAACAAAAGAGAGAAAAGGAATATATAAGAAGACTCCAAATTCAGAGTGAACACTTTAAATTACCTAAAATATATACCACCTCATTATCTATAAGCATTTTTAGTGATCCATCTTTCTGTTTCCTTATTCTGAATAGACAAATGAACAGGAAAGCATCCTTTTTGTTTGCAACATAATTCATTAATAAAGTTAGCAAAAACTACTAAAACCAGATTTTCTTCCGATCAGGACACAACTGTCAAGATTTCTACAAGAAATTATAACAAATCAAAACTTATTAGAAGTGAAGTTCGAAAAATAGACAATGACTCTCCAAAGTGACACCTGTGGAGAGAGATAAAATAATAGTTAATTAGATTTACAAGAATTGACAATGAACTAGGACATCTGGTCACAAAAATTCATCAATAATAAGGCCAACAATCAAGAAAAACACCACAACCACACTTTGGTAAAAGTTCTAATTCATTACTTTTGTTCAACTTCACCTGAAATTAGACAGCTAAATCACATCTGCACTGGCAATCTTTTATTACATTTTGAGACCCATGGACAAGAGTGATGGAGCTTTTTCTGAATTAACTGAATTTTGGTGCCCATCATGTGTACAGTTAAAAGCATGCAAGTATGCATACATCCATGAATGTATGTATATAAGCACCAATGTACACATGCATGTAGAATAAAAGAGAGAAGAAAGATAAATCAAACAATATAAAACATATAAGATATTCATTTCACATTATAAAATAATGTGTGAAACAAAGAAAAACCCCAAAGAAAGAAAAGCATTTCTAGGTGTACAACTGACTGCATAAAAGTTCAGAATTTCTTAACTATAAATAGCATAAAATTTCTACCTCATCGAGTATCATATAATCCCATATGGCATCATCATCACCACCTTCATCACTTATGAAACTGCTCCCTCTCAGAGACTTTGAGTTATTCCGCACAATATCATAAGTTGTCAAAAGCACACCTTTATCCTACGAGGAGACAAAAGATGCAGATAGAGATGGTACCCTTAATGTCATGCCCACAAACAAAAGACCATGAATCTCTGTAAAAGTTCTCCAAGAACCAATATGGAAATTGCAAATATGACACATCAAAAAGAAGAAAAAGAACTAAACCTAGACTTTCAGAAAGCTTACAAAACTATTCAACTTCTAAATTGTCTAATGTTAAATAAAATTTAAACTTTGGAACCATGCATAAATCAATAGAAAAACCTCATCTACTAAAAGCATTAATCACTTCAACTTCTTTTAAATCCCAAGTTCAATTAGAAGTTTAAGATCTATGTGTGTTTCCAGCATTTTTTCTTCTCATGGATATTATTGACTAAGTAATTGTGGCTTACATGCATTTCTTGCATCTTATTTTATAGCCATTTAGCTGGTGATTAGTCAACGTCCTTGATAGATAGATAAGCAAGGAGAAAAAATAAAACCTGAAGTACATATTGGAGCTCGTATTGCCGAGTTTTAACACAAGTCCCGAAATATCTGCATAAAAAGACAGAGATTGTACGTTATAAACAGAAAAATTATTTCCAGTAATGTAGAAAAAATCACAAAATTCAGATATTCTAGCCAAACAGCCTCACTCTCTAATCTTTTCAGAAAGCCCCACAGCAGTTAATTCTTTGATCCAATGAGATAACAATGTTTTTGGGGCAACAACCAATGCCCTCTTGATCAATCTCGAGTGGAACAATCCAGCTAGAAAGCCACATGTCTGCAAAAGAAGGCATATCAAAGTCAATTGCTACTACAACAAACGTTACAAGTTAAATCATCTCAGAAGGCCTTGCATGCATTTTCTTACCTGCATTGTTTTCCCCAAACCCATGTCATCTCCTAAGATTCCACCCTTCCCCTGACAATGCAAAGACCAAAGCCACCTCAACCCCTCACGCTGATGTGGAAACAACATATTTCCAATTTTACCAGGCAGCATGTAAGTAGACCTTGGTCCACTCAAAGTAATGGAACCATCATCTTCCAAAACTGAATCATCTGTGTAATCATCCGGCACATTGACCAAACCAGAGTGAGCAGACTTATTTAACTTACCATCATGCCTATCTGGTCCATTAACCACCTGTTGTCCACTCACAATTACACAATCATCTTCGTCATCATACTCTTCTCTGCCACTAGATACAAAAGATCGACCATTAAACCTTTCTCTGTCATGCACCCTATTTGGTTCATTTTTCTTCTGCCTTTGAAGATGTTTCTTGGTTTCATGTACTCTACTCAAATGCTCATCACCTTCAACCTCACCCAATGAACCACCATCCTCTTCCCCATCAAGATTAGACTCGAATGATTCTCTTCCAGACAACAAGTTCTTGTCCAACCATCTTGGTTCATTCCTCTTCCACCCCATACCAACATTCTCGGCTTCCTGTTCCTCATCAGCAACACCACCACCCTTAGACTCTTCATACTCATCTGCCACACTCTCAACAACACCTCCAACATTATCCTGAGTTACACCAGATGAGGAATCAGAAAGATCAGATGTGAGAGAAAATGAGGACTCCGCACTTGCATATTCTGGCAAATTTCCTTTGCTCCCTTGACCAGTATCTCCATTTTTAACCAACCGTAAAAAATCATCTTCTGGATCTACAGTTTCAGGGACTCTTCTTTTGTCAATAGACAAAATCTCAAGCCTTGCACTCAAATCATTTAGAATATCCCTAATTTCATTCCCACCCTTATAATTATCATTCTCACTCACAGTTTTAGCCTTTGGTGGTGAATCAAAAACCGTAATATCTGAAACTCTAGGTCCATCATCAATAACAGCTCTGCTCTCAATGTTCACCATTGCACTCACAGTTTTAGCCTGTAGGGGTGAATCAAAATCTGTAATATGTGAAAAGTTAGGTTCATCATCAACAACAGCTTTGTTCTCAGTGTTATCAACATCTCGAGATGAGACTTTGCAGAGCCGACGTCTACCTTCAATTTTAACCTTTTGTGGCTTTTCTTCATCTGAAATAGATCCATTCATGAACAAACCGATGTAAGACAAATTTTCCATCATAAGGAGTGAAAAATGTACCAATTACTAAACCGATAACAACGCTTATAATACAAGTTAAATTTTCAATTTTCAATATCTTCAGTGTTAAGTGTAGCCTCATTGCTTACTATTAAAGGCTAACTTCAATGTCTAAAAGTTTATCATCATTTGTTACAAGTCTTGAGTTGCAATAAGAATTAATACACAGTAACTCTGCAAAATCCAACAAATGGATGGAAAAAAAAATACAATCAGAATCTGAAATTAGTTTCCTCACTGATTGCTGATCTAGTCTCAACATGATCATGATCTCGAGATAAGACACTGCAATCCCTAGTTCTAACTTCTGCTTTCACCTTCACAGGCTTCTTATTATCTAAAGATTTAAAAATTAGAGATTAGTTATCTAATTAAAAACCTTTGTAAAAAATCAAAACAAGTGCTCTTCATATTCTAAGTAGGAAATGAATACATAAATGATTAAATAAAGAAAACAAATAATAATCTAATTTAAACAAATAATAATCTAATTTACCATAAACGAAAGTGTATAACGCATATGAATATAAAAAAGAAAAAAGGAAAAAAAAATACCGAGAGTAGAATCGAAACGAGTGATGCCGGAAAACTGAAGTCTCTTAACAGAAACGTTGTCGTTTAGTTTGGATGAAGCCAAGTGTTTGGCCACGGATGCCTTTTCTTCGTATTCTATAAGCAGGATTCAATCAGCAGATAAATTAATTATTACTAAAAACAAACAAATAATAATTGTAAATTAACTTTTAAACCCTAAAAATAAATTAAAATAATAAATTTTACCAGAAAATGACGAAATGGCGCTTGGATTCGTGGGAGAGGCGAGGTCTTGGAGAAAGCGATAGTGACTGTCGTTTAAGCTTCGTGGCTTGCTCTTCTTCTCTGCCATTCTTTTTTTTGTTAAAACAGAAACTCAAATCGTCGATTTTTGACACACAGCAAAAAAGCGAAGGCCAATTCGTACGAATCGGCTTGTTTTGAATATTCTTATTTATTTATTTATTTATTTATTTATTAAAGTAACCTGGGGTGCCCTTTCTTTTTTCCCGCTTATCCAGCGGTTTTTGAATTTTGATTTGCTTTGATTTGATTTGCAACACTGGGAGCAAAACCCAAATACACCAATTAAAAATTGGCATTTACAATTTGATTTATGATAAATTTTTTCCATTTTTCTATTATTTTTTATTTATATTGCAAGTATTTTAGTGGAATTTTTATTTCAATTTCAAGTTTATATTCCAATTTCCAAGTCAGATAATAGCAAAGATTCGCAATAATTACTTCGTACCTAATTATTAAAATTTACAGATTTTATTAACACTTAGAAATATTATTTTCCAAATTCTTGTTTCATCATATGCCACGTAATATGCCAACATTTAATAAAAATGTTTTGTTTGGGGGAAGATTTATTTGTAAGGCCAAGGAGACATTGACACATGTAGCAATAAGAGGGTGAAGGTATAAAATGTGGGAATAATTAGTATGCCCTTGGATTATATATAAAAGATCTAATGTTCAAAGATATAAAAGATTAATATAAATTATGTACACAAGTTGGGGCAAAATGATAAAGATTTTCAGTGTTCTCTCAACTTTTCTTTTCTTGGAATGCTCATAATCTCTTAGAAAATCTCATATATTTTATTGTTGCTTTTAATTATTTTATTTTTGTAACTTGTTTAACCACTTAATATTTTAATTTTAGTTAATTAATTTTTAATTTATTTATTTTTATTTCACATTTATTTATTTTTAATTTCTGTTTATTTATGTTCTTTGCTTATTTAATTTTTATTTTATTGTGTAATTTCATTTGGTGTTGTATGCATTATTTTTTTATTTGTACATCTTAATTTAATTTGGCACACTCTCACACATTATCAGTATTGCATGATATGTTGGTCTCGTACAGATAGTGGTAGACTAATTAAAAAATCACTTTCACCACATTTAGATATGACTGACATCAAAGCTGATAATTTTTTCGAGCAGGGAGGTAACCAAGCCTTGCAAAATCTTTGCGAACAGTCTAGAAGACTTAGAAATTTCATACATCTTACTAGAGCAGGGTCACCATCATGCATTGTTTTTCCTCTTGATGCATCTCGTTTTAATTTCAAACTTGGTATCATTCAACTTTTGCCTATTTTTCATGGTTTTGAGTTTGAAAATCTATACTTGCATTTGAGAGAATTTGAGGAAGTGTGTAACATAATCAAAATTAAGTTTTTCCTTTTCTCATTAAAGGAAAAAGTTAAAACTTGGCTACAAAATCTTAGGTCAGGATCTATTAGAACTTGGGATGAAATGCAAGCACAATTTTTTAAAAAAATTCTTTTCACTACACAGAACAAATTCTTTCAAAAGACAAATCACGATGTTCACTCAAAAGCAAGGATAAGAACACAATTTCTAAATTCTCGCTATTTGTTTTATCAAGAAGATAGATGAGGTTTTATTTTATTTTGTTTCAAACATTTAGACTATGTTTGGGAGCTAGGATTAAGTATAGGATTGATATGATTTGATTAATTTTGGTATACACTATTTATTGCATGTTTGACAAACTTCACTTTAGATTAGATCAATGGACTAAATTTGATTTAGTTCTTAAATCATGGGATTAGCAATCCCAATTTACAAATGAGCTTAGTTAGGATTAGTGTTAAAAATAATTATCTATTTAATTAACCATTACTTGTATACCTAATGTAATATTAATTTAATAATCACTATATTAAAATTAATCATGAAAATTAATAATAAAAGTAATTGGTTGCCTCTCTCTCTCTCTCTCTCTCTCTCTCTCTCTCTCTCTCTATATATATATATATATATATATATATATTATTTGCCAACTTTTTGATAAAAATAAAAGGTAGTTGTATATGTAACCAAAAATTAAATTAAATATTTAAATAATTTTTAATTTAATTTAGTTTAATTTAATCTAATTTATATTTGTTTATTATAATTATGACTACCTAATAACTAAATTTCTATATTTTTAATTTTTTATTAATTGTCTTTTAAGTAATTTTAATAATTATTTTAGTATAAAATATTCATGAATAATTCATATTTGTATTTTGTGGTGTGTTTACTAAATGAAAATAGAAATGGGCTGAAATTAGAATAAGTAGGAATCAGAATGGGCTGAAATGAGAATGGAGAATGAGAATTAGAATAAATTGTTTATTTTTTCTGTTGGAATCGGAATAAACTGTATTATCATTATGTGTTTACTTTTTCTTAAAATCATTATAAAAATAGTTATTATTATATTATTTCTCTTTTATTTTTTATTATTATTTTCTCTCTCTGTTTGCAACCTATTTCTCCTCTTTTTTTTTTTTACTTGTTCTTTCTTTCTCTTGCAAATTCTTTGTTACTTTTTCTCCTCCTTCGTATCTTCTTCTCATTTTCTCCTTTCATTTTATTTTCTATTTTTCTCTTCTTTATCGTTTCTTCTTCTCCTCTGTCTATTCTTCATCTTCAAACTCATTTGTTCTTTCTCTTATTTTTTGTTACTTCTTCTTCGTTTCTCTTTTTTGTTTTTATTTTTTTTTCTTATATATTGTTTTTTCTTTTTCTCCATCTATTCCTCATCTTGAAATGGAACTAATAGTGGCATGATCAACGACGATGCGATTTCGACTGGTGGTTAGTACGAGATCAATGACAAGTAGTGAAATCAGGTGGTGGGTTCTCGATTATGGGTTGGAGAGATGAGATGGGTCATCTGTTTCGAACATGGATTTCTTTTTTTCTTTTTTAATTTATATTTTTTTATGACACAAAGCCCATTTTAGAAAAATAAAAAAATGAATGAGGACATTTTCGTCATGGGATTCTGATTCCCAACTCACCCTAGTGGAATCTAAATCTGGGTAATCATTCCTTAGTGCTGTATAGGACCCATACATTTCATTCTCATTCCCATCTTAAATTTAACAAGTAAATGAACTTTTTATTCCAATTTTTTTATTTCGATTCTCATTCCAGAAATGTAAATAGGCAATTAATGTCAACTTATATACTATTTAATTTCATTTTAACATAATTTGTCAAATTCTAATATGATATTATACCAAATGTAAGACAGTATTATATAATTCAATCAAATTCAATTGAATCTGATCCAGTCTAATCGTAATAGTTAGTCCAATGTAATATTGCCTGGCAAATATAGTCTTTGAGGCTGTTTGGTATTCGTTATATATATCTTGAGCAAAAAATAATATTAATCTAAGAGAAAATATTTGGAGAAAAAATAGAGATAGGATAAGCAAACCTAAGGTGCTCACCATTAATCCAGTGAATATTTGCAAAATATATACAATGGTGGACGCTTGGATAAATTTTTTAAACCAAAATCCCATCCTATCTTATAAGAATGGACAAGAGAAACAAAATCCCTCATTTTCTTTAATACCCAAATTGCTTGATCTCACAGGAAGCGTACCTCCATCATCTCTGATCTTCCATACGGAAAATGGAAAATAGTTGATTTCTTTCGTTTTTCACCTATCAAATGCCTTAAGTTCGATTATATTTCATAAATCATATCTAAGTTCAACTTCAGATGTTAAAAGTTATAATTTAAAAAATTAACCAAAAAAAGTAGAAAAAACTAAAAAAAAGAGCAAATCTATTTTCTAATTTTTAATATAACAATTAATTTAACATAATTTTCACAAAATTAGTTTTGTTATTTATATTAGTTTCTAACCAATCAAATGGCATACCAAACACAAAATAGGATTATTTATTATCCAATCTTATATTGCACTAAACACAACATAATATTATATCTCATTCCATCTTATCTTATCATATCATATTTAATCCTATGTACCAAACAAGCATCTAGGATTTGAAACTCACTCATAATTAATCATTATTAGTTTTTGAACAAGATGCGCCACACAAAGTAATATAAATGATTAACACTAAAAAGTGTACATTTAACAAAGGTTTAATTATTATTTTTTTCATTTATAGTGTTGATTGCACTAAAAATTTCATCACATTTACAAAATCCCTAAACTATTTTATGGATTGTCTATTTTTATTTGTGTTTTAAGAATAATGTTTATGTTTTATAGATAAATCTTGAAATTCATGATGCTTGGATTGGAAAAATAGATGTGAAACTTGGATTCCAAAGACTTAAAAGCCTTTGAAAAAATTGCTAGCCCTTCGACCCAACATTAATTATGAAAAGGTGAGATCGTGAAATGTGTTTAGGCTCACATGCACCTTATTACACTAGATTTAACACATCAATTTGGTAGATGAACCAGCTTTAATAAATAAGCCAATGGAGGGTTAGGGTTTGACTTCATTTGTAGTCATTAATTATGTTTAATCCAATGATCCATAATGGTTGCAATTTTAGACCCTTAGATTGTACTACTAAAACTCATTTAAAGTTTGTGGTTACAAGCTCATAAAAAATACCATGTAAATGCCCACATTTGATCAACTCAAAATTTGCCTATAGAAAGGCAAGAGCTCTCACAAATTTTGTGCTAGAATTTTTTGGTAGGAATTTGTAGAGAGAATTAGCTCATTTATAGAGAAATTTAAAAAGTGAGTTTTATACAGAAATTAGGTGTAAATCTAGAGTAAATTCTAGAGAAAAAAATCTCTTCTCTTCTCCTTTGTCTTCAATTTTCTTGTATTGCATTTCATAACTTTGTTAAAAAAAATGAGTGTTTAGCTTGTCAATATATTTGGTTAATTTTATAACCCAAGATGGACGGTGAAGGTCACTTAACCAAATCAAATCATGGATTTAATTATTCTCTCTCAAGTGTGTTTTAAGTTTATTGTTTTTAATTATGTGTTTATAATTTGTATTTTCTATCAGTTATTTTCATTCCATATTTAATTATATATCTAAATCCCCTTTGGATCTATGTGGGTATTTAGATATATTGTCGACACATTAATATGGTAATGATAATATTCTAATACGGCCGTAACATATTATGTACTTAATCTCTATATTTATTCATAGAGTGGTTAGTTAAGAACTAAATCACATATTATTTAAATTAGTAAAAGAAATGTATCTTATTTGAATATCAAGAGTGGGTCCATAACTTTAGTGCTTTTTTAATTTAGACTATTCCTTTTTAATTTCTTTTTTTGCAATTATTTTTATTTAATAATTGATTTCTAGATTTTTAAATTTCAGTGGTTTTACTCCAAATTCACTAAGTTATATTATGATTATACACTCTTACACTAGGAAGTAATTAACCACTTTTAAATTGTATCAATATACTCTCGATCAATAAGGCATATAAATTAAATATGTAGGTCCATTACTTTTAGGATTTGTTTACTTATATTATTTAGTTATTGGAAAGAGGAATGAAAATGATTGACATTTACTTTCTGAAAACATCCCATAATTGGAATGCAAAAAATGAGATTGTGGAATAAGGTTTTGAATACTACCTTCTCCATAGGACTGTCATGTCCCGACAATTACTTGTAGTGAACTTTTTGCTACTATAAAAAACTAAGAATCTCTATTTCTGCAAACGTAAAAATGTTTAATATATTATTTTAATTAAGGATATTTTAATAACTTGTTAATAATTTATTTCGATTATAAAATAAAATAAATATTTCAATAAAAATGATATTGATTTTGTTTATTATTCATGTGGTTTAGGAAACAATTTATTCTAGTTCATTATTCTGATTATTACCCAATTTAATTGCAAGCCAATCCGATTATAAGTATGTGAATGCAAATTTTTCAATATTGCTTATAATTTTTTAAGTCTTTGCATTTAATTACATTTATTTTCAGTTCATTTATTTCACCTATTGAATGATTATTTATTTGTTGATGGGTTAGGCCTAAAAAACACTAATGGTATATTTACTTAGCAAAAATTGGAATTAGCTAGAATATAAATGGTCTAAAATTGAAATAAAAAATGAGAATAAGAATAAGTTTTTTACTTGAGTTGTAAAAATCAAAATCGGAATGAGATGTATTCCCATTAATATATTTACTACTAATAGTAGATATGTATTTGTTAAACAAATAAAATAATAAATAAACATTTATAAATTAAACATATGATTATTTATTATAATACTAAGGGTAATATTAAGACTTTTTTTAGTAAACTACTACTAATTATTTCAATACTAAAGGTATTTCTACACATACTAAAATTTTATCTCAAATGATATAGCATTCATTAACTAATTGGTGAAATAATTTGAAAAATTATCAGCTACTTAATGAATGATATATTATATGCCACATTACTGAGGCATAATGAATGAAACATCATATGCCACGTTACTTGAGATCAAGATTGGAATAAAATTTATAAAAAATCGTCAATTACTTAATAGATGCAGATTATTTTTTAGACAATCTATATTAGTGTTTATTATTTTCTGATATCTGAATGTATCTGAATTTTTCTGAAGTCTGAATGAGTCTAAATACTAATGTTTGAATTACATATTTATTTTTCTTATTTTAATATCTAAATTTGAGTAACATTTTGTTTGTTTTAATAAATATAAAAATCTTAAACATAATTATTTGATGTTTATGTCCCTATCAAATAAAATAAAAAGAGGATACGGTTTAATAATTTAGAAAATAAATACATTTAAATATATTTTTGAGATATAATATTTACTCCATATTCATATCTCTTCCCATTAAGATAAAAATCACAAAATTTTAATTTTTTTATTTAGATGTAAATATTTAAAAATCAGAATAAATTACAAAAAAAGAGAAAATTTTACAAAAGATCTAAAATTAATAAAATTTAAAATTTCAGACGTTTAATAAACAAGCTCTGAGTAAGCCCATTAGTTTTTACATTTTTCATTATTGGTCTTGATTATACATGCCTTTGCATTTAAGTCCATTGATTGACAATTTTACATATTTTCACTCGTTTTTATAAGGGTGATTTTTTAAAACCTCCCTTAGGGTTTGCGGTAATTACAGATGAATGAAGAGATTTCTTGTATCTTTACTTAGTTCCTTGCCCTTAGTATAAGTACCCTTATAACATTAGTATGCAGGGATAAGCAAGTAAAAGACCTGTTATAGATGTAAAAAATTCAAAACTGACACAAAAAATGCTTTGAAACCTATAAACTACTAATTGAATAATTGCATTACCCAATTCCACTTAATACCCATCATGTAAAAGACTAATATTTCTCTTTCATCACACAAAACTCAAGCGAAATGTTTCACTCTTACCATAAGAAATTGAACCATTTCTACTTCACTCCCCTATTTGAAGCTATGTAACTAAAGAAAACCTTCACAAATTTCAAATTATCCATGAATAAGATAAGCTTGGATGGTCAAAAAAGAGTATTGACTAGTGAATATCAATGGCGGTTGTCCTCACATTGCTTTGGTATTAGAGTTCAAAAGAAGTCAATTACTTTATCAAAGTCTAAAATTTATTGTTTAGCTTCGATCTTCAAGTTTTTGGAGATAGAAATTTCAAAAATTGTTGTTAGTTGTGTTTGATCTGTTGTTATAAAGCTTGTTGTGGAAAAATTGATTAAAAGGACAATGAGGTCGGATATATGTCGACTTAAGTTGAAAAGAATTGTTGTTGATTGTATTTTGTTTGTGATTTATTCTATTCATAGTGTAATAAGGCATATAAACCAGAAACTTGTGATTTTTATGCGAATGAGTATGTATAACTATAAATTATTGTTATGAAGTTGGTGGTGGAAAAATTGATCAAAAGGAGAACGGGTTAAGACATATGCTTGCATTAGTCGGTGGATATTGTTATTGCCTGTGTTTTCTTTGTGATTTATGTTATTCATAGGCTAGGGGGGCACATAAACTTATTAGTTTGTGAGTTTATATGTTTATTATTCTATTTCGAATTTCAAATGTGATTATTATTATTATTATTATTATCTTTATAACTATATTAGTTATTTATTTATTAATGTTATTATTATTTTTCATTATTGTCATCGTTGTTATTGTTGTTACTGTTTATTAATATCATTATTATTATTAATTATAACTATTATTATTTATTATTTTTTAATTATACTGTTATTATTAAAATTTTATTATTATTATTATCACTACCACCCCTGAGGATAATAATTATAAATGCTTAAGTTGTGCTTTCACTTATAATGTTTGCAATGCCTTTTTTTTTTTTCTTAAGATTTTGATTTCAAAGGGATGTTTTTATGCAATTGCAGCTACCATTACCTGTACATGCAGGCTGCGTTACAGACAACATGCTTGTTCTGCATCAGTGATACCAAGCATTATAGCTTGAAGAAGTTATGAGAGCATATCAAAAGTTTAAGCTTTGATAAGCCAATTAAGTATGACACTTAAGTGAGATTTGGTATCATGTTACCTTAGGAGACATCTACTCTTACTATGAAGAGTAACTATGATTTGCAAGATGAATTCAACAAATTATAGGACATGAAGCATACTTGGGCTATGTTTATCATCAAGATTGAGTTAGATGGCCTAGCAAGAGATACAGACAACTTAACTTTGTTTGGAGACACAACTAACATAAATTAAAGTCCAATTGAATAGTTTGTTGTTCCACTTGAGCATGAAGTAGAAATAGACTAGTTTGACTTTGCAGACGAGAATGAGTTTACTCTCCTTAATTTAAATGATCAAGTTCACACTGATGAGTTGTCATTCACTTAAAAGGCTACTAGTAATTGACCATGGAGATGCCTATGCGAATGAACTTGCAAAAAAAGGAAATGAAAAACATTTACCTTATGCTGAAAGCCAACGAGATTTTAATTAATTTAATGATGTTGAGCCTAATGATGGTTTGGATGACTACTAGTTTGGTGATGATAGTTGTACTAATCTAGATGAGACTGAAAATAAGGTTGCTTAAGATGCTTACTATAGATATAAGATGAATTTTGGTGGTGTTCAATTTGCAGCTGATGGTGAAAATATTATACTTAAACTTGGTTAGCTATTCAAGGATGTACCTGAATTCAAGAAGGTTGCGAATGTGTATGGAATAAAAAATTCCTTCAGAGTAGAAAGAGTGAAAAATGAAAATTCAAGAGTGGCACTTAGGTGTGTTGCGATATAATGTAGTTAGATGGTACATGCAAGTCTAAACTAGAATGAGGGACATTTTCAAATTAAGATACACTATTAAGAGCATACTTGTACAAGAAACAAAGAGAACTATGAAGCAACATCAACATAGATAGCTATCACCTTTCTTCATTTCTTCAGATCTAATACTGAACTGCCAATTGATGCATTTGAATTCTTCAAAAGAGATGGGATAACTTGCTATAATTAGAGGTTGTACCATGCAAAAAATAAGGCCTTAAAATTGTTAGGACAAGACCCTAAAGTAAGCTACAACAAACTATTCAAGTATATGCATGACATATTTGCTTATAATCTTGGTTTTATAGTATCATTAGATAGGGATTGGTTAGGAATGGAGTTAATCCTCATTTTAAGAGATTCTTTGTATTTTTTGATGCAAGTAGAAAGGGATTTTTTTAGGGTTGTAAGTAGTTTATAGGTGTTAATGGTTGTTTTTTAAAAATTCCTTATAAGGGAGTGTTATTTTCTATAATTAGTGTAAGTGCCAATTATACATTTATCCATTGGCAGCATGTGTTATAGAAAATAAAAACACAAAGTCTTGGTTGTACTTTATAGAGAAACTATAAGTACAAATAGGCTATAATGGCGTAGAAAGTTTTTGTTTTATGATTGACCTACAAAAGAGGATATCGAATGCATTACACTTAGTGTTTCCTCAAGCTTTGAAAAAGATATTATTGTAGGCACATTTATACAAACTTTAAGTAGAAATTTCCCTGTGTTTTACTTAAGAAACTACTATAATAAGCGTGTAAGAGTGCAAATGTTGCGGATTTCAATACAACTGAACTAAATGAAATCAACCTCGCTAGACATGATTAGATTATGTAAATACTAGTGATTTATTAGGTAAAACATTGTTTCCCTACCCATATTAAAAGTAGCCATGCCACCAACAACATGACTGAGTCTTTTAACAACTAGATTTTAAATTTCAAAGGCATGTCTATCCTTAGAATACTTGAAGAGATAAGGAAGAAAATGATGAAACTGATTCATATAAGATAACAATAAGTTCTTACTTGACAGGATGAGTTACTTCAATTGTGAGGAAAAGGGTTATGAAAGCGAGAAGGCATTTAGATCATTGACAATGATAATTGGTCACAATGAAACACTTAAGGTGATGGAAGATGAGTTTACAAGGATTGTTGTTGATTTGTTGGGAAAATATAGTGATTGCAATGAGTGGGATATATTAGGGCTGCCTTGCAAGCATGTAATTTGTTGCATTGATGCCATAAGGTACAATATGAATAACCATCTTCACTTGCTATTGAATAAAACAACATTCAAGAACACCTGCTATCACTAATTATATTAAGTGGATGATGAGACCAAATGACCAACCACCACTTATTATTAGACTTGCTGGTAGGCCTAAGACTAAAAGAAAGAAAGAATTGGTGAAGCAAAGTCATTCCAAAGAAGTTCTAGTGTGAAATGCTTAAAATATGATTAGTGGGGCCATAATAAGAGGGGTTGTGAGACACCTATACAATGTTTGAAAGTCAAGAAAATGGAACTAAAGCAAAATTCTTCAAAGATCGGTGATTATGGTTTTATAATTTATTTTCATGCATGACTATTTTAAAAGTAACATAATAACCACTACCACATGCTACATATATGCGCACACACAGAGATATATATGTTTAAGGAAAAGGTAAACACTCTCTGGTTCAAAATATGGTGATCATGTATTACATCAAGGGTAGCATCTATTGGACATATGGTGTCAACTCAATCCAGTCTCATTGGATATGATATTATCTTTACTATCTCATCTATATTTTATTTATATTATCAAAGTATATATAAAAACTAAATAAGATCCTAATTAGGTCTATTTACTAATGAAGGATAAGTAACTCAAGAGTAATAAATTTGAAGTTATTGCATTTAGCAGCATGTCAACAACACAAGTGTCTATATTATTGCAAAGGCAGCAACACCTAAGCTACTTCCATGCAACATATTTTTTTTAGGGATATGATGATATAATAACTTTTTAAGTGAAAGCACAGTAATTAAGACATTGTATCATCTTTTCGTATTCAGTTGTAGACATAAAATTGAGTTTTTGTATATGTTATATAAATGTGATAAGTGTATACTTTCTTTATATTTTACTATTAATTTATTTATCTTTTTTTTTTCGATCTTAAATATTTTAATTATTTTAGTTAATTTTTTATTAAGGTATTTTGTTAAATTATATTTTATTGTGTTAATTTTTATTTTTATATTTTATTATTTTAAGTATATTATGAAATTAAAGATAAATTAAATCGAAACATTTAGAAAAAAAAAACTGCCTAAAAGAATTAAAATAGGAAAAGAATTGTAGAATTATTATCATTTCCTTGCACATGCAGGCGAGACGCATTATTTTTTTTTTATGAGGAAATCTGCACATGAGGAAATCATAATAGAGGGCCAAGCAAACTCACCTAATTGCCGAATTAATCTTGCACATGGAGACAAAGAAAAAAGACAAAGGAAATTAAAAAGGGAAATAATTAAGACCAAAAGTAGCCAGCGCGTGAAGACAAAAAAGGAATAAGCACAAGGATTTTCCTAATCTTATTATTGTTTGGGCAAGACATCACGTGAGAGGAACTAAGCATTGAAATGGTGGTTTTAACTGAAGTGGAGGGCACATGCGACACTTTGGGCATTATATTTTGGAAAGCAATTAATTAGCCATGAGTTAGAATTAAAATCATGTAAAGATTCGGCCAATATGCATGCTTAGCTTAAATTTTGGGTTTTGGGCTTTTAAAAATAGAAGTTAATTTTTTTTTTAAATATTAAAATATTTAAAAATATCTCATACATATTTGATAATATTATGATATTTTTTTCATAACATAATTTTAAAAGTTTTACCTATTAAAGTAATTTCATAAATTTTTAATAAAAACTCTCATTGACAACCAAACAACTAAAATTTTTTAAATAAAAACTCTATTTATAAAAATTCTATTAACAAACGCTTTATTTAAATAAGCTCTACTTGAAAAGTTATACTAAACGAAGTCTAAGTTAGATTTGACGCCCTATTATAGTCGGACAGCTGACCACTATATAATGCCATGAATTTGGCCCTTGCGAAGAGGAGAATTGCATATTTCAACTGGAAGAAGAGAAGAAAAAAAAGATAAAAAAAAAGAGAGGAGGAAGCCACACAAACTCAAAAGTAGAGTCAGCTTTTTTAATTAATCTCCATGACTAGTTTTATCAAAATGTTTTTATTTCCAATTCAATTATATTAAGCTGGATTTTTTTTGTTTGATTGAGAGTGAATTCAAAACCCTAAATATGTCGTATGATTTATATTAAATTTCTATTGAGAGTGAATTCAAAACCCTAAATATGTCGTATGATTTATATTAAATTTCTATCATTCAATTTATTTAATTGAAATTATTTATGTTCTTCTATAACTAATGGTTATGATTTTATTCTTGTCTTATTTGAGGAGCCAATTAGAGAGAACATGAATAAATTCTATTGTTAGGTTAAAATTCTTGATCCGCAATTGTCTTGATATTTTAATCATTAGTAGCAAATTCGAATAAGTGATTTCAATTGGAGAACATAACTTAGGTTAAATAATCTGAGCTTGTGTGTTTATTGGCTAGATCAACCTAATATCTTTCTCTACTTAATACTTCCATTATCTTAAATTTAAAGAGCATGTTTTAAATTATTTGATGGTCAGAGATTAAGTGAAAAACTTATTTTGCCTAACAACACATTAAGGAAATATAGAGATTAATAGAGCTTATTGTTCTTTACAGTTGATAGTTTCAATAAAAATTGATGATAGAATTGATATATTAATTATGTGTATGTTTGGTGCTGGCAAATGATTCTTTGACCAAAATTTTTATCATTATTATTTCTTTCTCCTTTAATTATAGTTTTTATTAAATTTGTTTCATGGTTTTACTTTCTTTATTTCTTACTATTTAGTTAAAATTCATAAAACCCCCTTTATTTATCGTTGTATTTTTCTTTAGTTAGATTAATTTATATTATTATTATTATTTTATTTTAAGTCTTTATTTTAGAGTTGATAATAAATACAATTAGCATAGTCTTTGTGGGATCCATCCTTACTCGCTCTATACTAGTTGTTTATATCATTACTAAGCTTTTAAATTTGGTATACTCTAACGACAATACCAAAATGTGACACTAACAAACTCACATTATGATGGCAATGCTGTGTATGAGTTATAACTTGTCTATTATGCAAACTGTTAGTACATTTTTGCTGCTAAAATGCATATAGTGAATCACTATCTTTCAAATTATTGTGCCATTGTGCTAAGTCTTATTTAGATCCCACTTTTTAAAGTATTAGCAGATAACTGATTTGGTTATTATTATTGGCTCATTGTTGAGCTATTTTGCTGATGTTACATGATTGTTGCTTTGGTTTTTAATTTAATTATGACAATTATCCACCAACCACCTATTTTTTTGTATTTTTTTTAAAATACACATATCTTTTTTTGATTTAATTTCACATGAAGTTGCATTTTCTTACACCCATCCACTTTTATCTACATGTTAAAACTTTGCTGTCATCATAAGGGTAAAATTGTCATCTTATATGATCAGTAAAATGTCATTGTTTAACTCTCACAATGTGTATTTGTGTTGGTTTCTTTTTGCTTTCTCTATTTATCCTCTTCAAGAAATTTTTGCCATTTGATCTAAGAATAACTTGGCTATGAATTTCTATTTCAATAGCTAAATGTGTGATTATTGCTTCATTTTAATTAGTTAGTGTATTCTTGTAAGATCCTTTCATTTTAATTATAACTATCAAGTGAATTACAGCTGCATTTGTGCTAAAAAAATTGATAAAAAAACAATCATAGAGAAGAACCCTAGTCGCCACCATCTAAACACTACCTCCATTGAATCCATAATAAATAATCGATGGTAGGCCACGATCCTAGCCAATTGGAGCTATTGACATCGATGTTTAGCCAATTTGAAAAGCATTCGTTTACTGAGGTCGAGAGCAGCCAACCTAGAGGTATTATACTAATAACACATCCTGACCTAATACAGATACCTACCTCTCTATCTACAACCGACCGATCCCATGTAAGGAGGGATAATGAAGCACAAATGCAAGTGTTAGACCACACACTATTACGTCGCTTCTAGGGACTTTTAAGAGTGGATTGTTGTTGTTTTCGTGAGAAAATGGTGATTAAGTGCTGAGAAGGCATAGATGAGTCATACGATAGCTTCCATTAGGTTGGCATGAAACTTTTTTTTTTTTTTGGGTCAGTTTTAGAATTACAAGTAGTTCAAAATGGTTGATTACCAAATACAATTTGTGAATTCTGTCACTTAACACTAACCTAATTCAAGCTGTACTATTTATACTGAATTTGCTTATTTTGCCTTCAGTCAAACTGAGTTTAAGTTTGAAAATCAACCATCAATGGAAGTTCTTCCTAATGAATCAACCATCTAGCATGAATCTTTTTAGGCATTTAATTAGGGTAAAATTGTAATTTTACATCTAGGGGACAAAAAAGTCATTTGTCCAATTTTCATTAGTTCTTTTAATAGCATGTAGACAAAAGTGGGCAAGTGTAAGGAAATGCAATTCAAGTGGAATTGAGCCAAAAGGAAAACAGACATGTGTATTTTTTAAAAAGCACGAAAAAAATAAGTGATCGGTGGATAATTGCTGATTTAACTATTGTTGCTTCATGTTGCTAGTTTGGTGTTCAATTTTAATCTTTATTCTTTATCTTGCTGTTTGGTGATCTATAGCACACTAAATTAAACTGCAATGAATTTATGCTTGTTAGTTTGTTGTTCAATTTTAAGGTTGGTTCCAGACATTGCTGGTTTGGTGATGTTCATTATCTATTGTTACCTTTACTTACTAGTTTAGTGTTCAGTTGTTTTTAATTTACTTCTGTATCTTGTTGTTTTTGTGTTGTTGGTGATTTGTGTTTACTTTGAAGGTTGGTTCTGTGTCTTATTGGTTTAGTGGTGTTAATTTGAATTGTTGTTACCTTTGCTTGCTGGTTTGGTGGTGTTACGTTAATAGCCTAGTTTTGTATATTGTTGTCATTTTACTTACTAGTTTGGTCTTCATGCACATACTAGTTTTCAATTTAACTACTATCACTTTTAAGCATGCTCGTGTTGTGTTAATTTTACATATTGGATTCTTTATCAAGATGATTTGTCGTTTATATAGCACATTTTGTTGAGCTGAATTGGTGCTACTTGCGCTTGCTGCTACTTGTTTGTGCAAGGAGGGTTAGAGACACTTACGTGTTAAATCATAATTAAACATAAACTTTCTTGATTCCATCACTAGTTTAAGATACAAGCATCTACATTACCCAATTTTAGTTAAACATGCATTTTTTTTTCCAAAACGTTTGGGACAAGTGTTATATATACATATTGAACATTATAATTTCAAGCCAACAACACTAGATTACAATACATTAATTCTCATTATATCTTCAAAGTGTCAAGAATTTTGAAGCTTCTTGACAATGCTTTTTTCTTCCTTCACATTATTATCTATTATGCTAATGACATGAGAAACCACCATGCCAACTATATTTGTTTTCAAAACAGCCACACTATTGAAGTGATCTTTCCTAAGAACTCATTAATTGAAGTAGCCACATTTGGGTTTGTTCATGCATGTCTAATATAGCTTTTGAGGATTATCATCATTTTGATATCTTCACTTTAGCTCTAGATTATGATATCTTTACTTTAGCTCTCATATAACATTTGCATATACAATTTGATAACCTAATTAGCCTACCATTAATCTAATTTCTCCTAGCTGGTTCATATTCTTCTTGCATGTTTGAGCTTTGGGAATCCATGTGTTTGTTGATGGTTGATGTGTTTCAATATTTAGGTTGTTAGTGTAACACCTCAATTTTACTACTAATGCACCAGAGTGAAATTAAAGTGAAATTGCATTTCATCATTCTCTTCTCTAAAATCATCAAATTGAAAACCATAATAAATGTTCTAAACCTTAAAAAATAACAAGTAATGAAATAAAAGAAAAACTCTCTAATAAATATCATCCCAACAGAAACTAACATTCGTAGCTAATTAATGTAACATTATTCCCCAAAATAACATCACTCTCTTATTCTTCCTCCTAAGGCCCCGAGCTCACATTATCTAACTTTATCAGCAAAAAATGTAATAACGAAGAGTGAGCCGTTAACTCGGTAAGTAAACTTATGCATAATACTAAAAAAACCATTACAAATATAATTTAATAAAATTTCTTACATACGCATAATAATAGTAATAAGAGAATATACCTTTGTAAACCATCAGTTCACAAAAATAAATCAAAGTATTTTAAAGTCATTTAAATCGTTTAAACATAGCATTAGCCTTTGTAATACATAAAACATAATTAATTTTTTAAAACAAATAAAACATAGTTAAGCTTTCAAAACATATGAAACATAGTTAGCCTTTTAAAACACATAAAACATACTTAACCTTTCAAAAAACACATGAAACATGATTAGCTCATGCCACACAGTATCACATGTTAACTCAGTGACCCGGTCATATAACATCATTCAGAGTACTGTACCCTGCGGGAATCATTAACATCAACATCGTATGTGCACATAATCCGGCTAGCATCACTATGGACAATGAATCAAAACATTTAAAAACATCCTTGAACTTTTAATCATTTGTAAACTTTCATAAATTGCATTTAAATAATTAATAATTATTTCAAAGTATTTTACTTAGAAACAATTTTAATAAAGTTTCCATTTTGAAAACAATTTATGACATAAGTTTTTAATATATAAGGTTTTGTTATAAATAATTCTAAATAATGATTTTACTTTAACAAAATATTGTAATAAACTAAAATAATTCAGCTTCATATACTTTTCATGCAACATAATACATACCTTGATTTAAAAGCATTTTAATAGTAAAATATATGTATTATGCATGAATTTACTTATCTCGATCCTCAACAATAAAGAATGACAACCTCAACCTCGAGCTCAATCTCGTCCTAAACATCAAAATACACTCTTATCAATATCACTACTCATTCTGACTTTGATATAACACCAACATAATCAAACCTAGTTGTAAGCACTAAACTATTAAAGCTAATCTAAACTTAACCATCCTATATAAGCTGATTTTTACAAGTCAATCATATGTCAGAAAATTTGTAAAAGAAATCATAAACATGTAGCATTTCATATAAAACTTTAAAAAATGAATGAAGGTCAGAAATATATTGTAAATGTAATTTACATGTACATATACACTGTCCACAGTGGTAAAAATAGAGATAGCTAATTTGTAAAACTCATGAATCTTTACTAGAAACTCCCTAAGTAAAATTAGATTAATTTAATCAACAGCAGTAGACATTAAGAAACAAATATATCAATGTTCTAGAATTTTTGAAATGAAAACTATGTTAAATGAATTTCATTAAGAGATTAGGAAACTGCCTAGAAACATTCAGGTTTATGTTTGCACTTAAAAATCTATAACTTTAGTTTTCTATCAAATGGAAAAATTTTCTAGGGGTGAAATAAACTTTAATCATAGAGGATTCATAATATTATAAGAATATTATTTTATATGTCATTATAAAGCCTTTAGCAGCCCAAAA